>CM055972.1:37297500-37395000 GCA_029531755.1 Holothuria leucospilota | reverse complement strand
CTACGAACAGAAATGGGCATTGAAGCTTGACCGTCACAACAAAGGCTTTAACAGAGATCTTACTTTCCTATCACATTATCCTCCTTTCGTTAAATAAGAACCTACACTTGTGCGTGCTACATTGTCAGTGGTATCTTTTAAGTTTCGTTCTATTGGTTCTGAGGAAGACAGCAGGGGCCATCGAAATATAAATGTTTTTTCACTCAATTTACAACATCGTGTTGGCAACTATTGTATTGTTTTGGAGTACTTTGTGTATATATATATATATATATATATATATATATATATATATATATATATATATATATATATATATAGTAAATATAGTGTAAACTACAGTAAAATAGTAAATCTACATACAATGGATGGTTACCATACCTATACTTGCTGTCCATAAGACTATATAGGATGTTCGTGGCTTTCTTTCTGAAACAAGAACGATTCTATTTACAGTGAGTCGCGAAAAATACAGTAGGTGAGCTTGAAGTTACAACCTAACAAATATGAAATAGCGCCACTACACTTAGTTTTTACTACCAAAATTAGCCGTAAACTATATATATGGCAGTATGGAAACGTTGTTCCACTCATCAAGTGATGTGTTTGAAGTGTTAAGAAAATCTTTTCATACGTTATTTGCAAAGGCCTCCAGTGTCATGCAAAAGTAATATTTGCATAAACAAATTCAGTGAACAGCCTGAGCATACTGCAGTAAGGAAATTTAATATCTTACCCATTTTCTTCGTTAGCAGTCGCTGTAACTACTTTTATCCGAAGAATTCTAAATGGTTGAACTTTTGCACAGACACAGATTTGTCCTGTAATGCTACAAGGCCAGATGATTGTTACGTGTGAAAATCCAGGGTAGCCAAGTCTAACACGTCCAAGTCAAGTCTAATGTCATTTTTCTTCAAGTTATGCAAAGTCAAGTCACTAGTCTCTCTCGTTCAAGTTCAGTCAAGATGCAGTTAGGTCAATATGCTAACCCAGCCAGACTCGGTGTATAATGCAGAAGCTACGTGAGCGTCTTACTTCTAAACTGTTAGCAACACATTAATGATTAATATCGCATGTCTTTTACGTGTGACTGAGGTAGCCTTGATGAACCAGGAGATGCACCACCGAGTATTCGTTCACTGACTTGCAAACTACATTTGGTCCGTTACGTGTCCTATGGTTATTTGTAAGTGTTTTCTCATGGAGCAATCATCTTCTTACTAATCCTTACAAGTATAGTCTGGGCTCTTACATGATTGTTAGCGAGATAACTCAGTGCGGATAGCAAGGTACTTTAGTGTCTGCCAGCGATTTAAATTAAAAAAGGAAAATGGATGTTCAAGGAAACTAATATTTATATTTTTCGAAACACATGACTCTTGCATTGTACAATGAACAAAATAAAAGTTTTCTGTACGATCTTTCAACTTTCTTTTTTCGGCGAGCTTTGCTTAAACCCATTACAACTAATAGCATCATTATTACTTCCAAGGGACAGTTTGAGTGCTGCAACTAGTTCAAAACAGCAAGCCATACTACCACCATGCAACCTCTTTACCATAAGTCAACTACATCATCAGACCAACCAGCCGGTAGTTGGCCTATAGGCAGGCCAGATCAAGGACGTGGAGGGTAGGCAGAAGCGCTAAGTGACTTAATAATAAGAATTTAAAAAAGCTCTACAGAACAAATCTGCTGGCCTAATATTCCCTTTCAATTTCTCCCTTAGCCTTTATTGATTGACATGAACGACAGTGTTTTTTCATTTTCATTCATTTCGTATTCTATTTTTGACATTTATTTCAGTCTTTTTTTATCAGTAAATACAGTGTATAATTTCGTTAAAAGTAAAAGTAAATATACTGGGGACAACTCAGAGAAAGTAACGGCTGCTTGTGAGAATGAGTTATCCCTTGACAAAAACAAAACAAAACAGGCACACAATTACTTATATAGTGGAATGAAACAGCTTACAAGATTCAGAAAGATATAGAATAACACTAAACAAAGCAAAGGCACTTAGATGGAAATGAAATATAATTTAGCCTTAGTTCGCATTTATATTTGCATTAAGTGATCTTTAAGAGATTTTTTGAAAGTACTTATACTACTGGAGCTACTACGAAGTCTTTCAGGTAAGTTATTCCAAGTTTTGGGTCCTAAAAAACAGATGATATGCTGAGAGGCAGTTAAACGACAAAATGGTAGGGGAAAAATTAATACGAGACGCACGGGTGGAATGGTCGTGGATATTGCAAGACAGAGTAAATAGGTTGTTAAAGATAGATGGTAGGTTACCACAGATCCAATTATACATAAATATACTGATATTAAAACTATTTACATCAAATATTGATCAAGTCTTCATTTCTCTAAAGAGTTCATAAGTTTGCATCCTTATTGAAAATAATTCGAATTGCTCTTTTCTGAAGGATATGAAGTGACAAAAGCCTAGTGGGGTAAGTACCACCCCACACAACATTACAATAATTCAGATATGGGAAAATGAGTACATTATAGAGTGTGATAAGAATATTTCTTGGTAAAAGACCAATGTAAATACCAAGGAATTTAGCTGTACTGGATAGAGGAATAAGGGTACCATTAAAATTGATATTAGTGATAGTTGGATCAATGCTCTTATTGGGGGACCTGAAGACAACTGAAGAAGTTTTATTTACATTGAGGGAGAGTTTGTTTACACAGAACCAGGTGTGTATTTTGCTGAACTCATTTTGTGCAGTATTAAGAAGAGAATCTAAGTTGCGGTGGGAGTAAAAAAAAGATTGGTATCATCAGCATACAGGATTACATGGAAAAGCTTACTAGCGTTGTGGAGATCATTTATGTAAATTATAAAAAGAAGAGGGCCGAGAATAGAGCCTTGGGGGACACCACAAGATATAGGCCGCGTGGGAGAGGAAACATTATTAAGAGTTACAGATTGGGAACGATCTGAGAGATAACTCTTGAACCTGGTTAAGGCGGGACCTCGAATGCCATAGTTATCAAGTCAAAGAATGTCCCTGATACCAAATGGTTCTTTTCAAATGCACAGGTTAATAAGTCGGTAAAATGAAGTAAGGCATGAGCAATTGATCTTCCAGGAAGGAAACCAAATTGATAATCATACAAAACTTTATACTTATTTAAAAAGCTATAGACACGAGAAAAAATAATTTTCTCCAGAATTTTGGAAAAACATGGGAGTATGGATATTGGTCTATAGTTACTGACACGCTCTTTGTCTCCACTTTTGTAAACTGGCACAACACGGGCTTTCTTCAATAAATTTGGTACAATGCCACTGCTGAAGGATAAATTACAAATGAAAACTAAGACATCAGAGAGAGCAAGAGCAACATATTTGACAAAATTAGGGGGGATTTCATCATGTCCAGCAGCAGAATTTTTTAATGACATAATAACAGTTAATAATTCCTCATTATAAGTTGGGTTCAGAAACAGAGTATCACCTACTGGGGAGTGAAGAAAATTTCTGTAAGTGATAGCACTACCACTGGGAATTTTCTGCTGGGTGGCAGGACCAATATTTGTGAAAAATTCGTTAAAAGTACAGGCGATATCATTTGAGTTAGAAATATGATTACTGTTGTGCAGAATATACTCAATTTTACTACTAGAGGTTTTCCCCTTAATGACAGAATTTAATACATCTCCCGGTTTTCTTTATATTCCCTTTACAATCCTTAAAGGAATTCATGTAGAAGGTATGTTTTGCATATCTAATTACGTTTGTAAGGCGATTGCGAAATGCTTTATAAGCAGTAAGGTTATCATCGGATCGCTTTCGTAAATATTGTTTATACAATTTCTTTTTTGTAATGCATGAATTGAGGATACCTGTGGTCATCAAAGCCTGCCTAAAATTACCTTTACTCTTGTTACGACTTACCAGAGGGAAACACTTATTGAAATGATTGCTAAAAGCATGAATGAAATTATTGTAGGCATCATTGGCATTATTACAGTTGAAGACATTTAACCAGTTCTCACCATCGAGCATAATTCGAAAGTTCTCAAGCTTATCAGCTGTAATTTTCCTACTAGTGACAGTGTCAGAGTACTTAGTAGCAGTTGGTAATTTAATATCAGTTATGGTAAAAATAGGGAAGTGATCGGATATATCGTCGATGAGAATACTAGAAGTATGGGAAATGAGAGTTGAATTAGAAAATACTACATCCAGAGTAGTAGCACTAGTATCAGTTACCCTGGTAGGAAGAGTATGTAGAGGTCTAAAAGTATACGAGCTTGCAAGGTTACAAAAACTCAAAACAATTGGATCATCCTTGTCTAAAATATTACAGTTGAAATCACCCATTACAAAGCAACTCAATTTCGATTTGCTTAATAAGCTGAGAGTAGAATCCATTATACCAATGACCATATCATTAACACCCTTGGGTAAATACACAACTCCAACTAAAACATGAATGCCAGGAGAGGAAATTTCAGCGAAAATAGACTCAAAAGTTCTCTCCATCAAAACACTCAGATCACTTCTCATTTTATAATTTAAAAGGGAATTACTATACATAGCAACACCACCTTCACGACCAACCCTAGACCTATGTTCAAGTGAATACCCCACAATATGAAAGGGACTGAGTATAGTATCAGAAGTAGTCAACCATGTTTCAGTTATCCCTATTACGGTAAAAGTTTTATTCAATGGAGACAATGATGTCACTAAGCTTTTGAAGTTCTGGTTCAAAGATCTGGCATTAACATGATAGAGACTGAGGTTACTGTTCCAGGATCGCAAAGGTATAGTTTCAAAGAAATCGTAGCTATAGTATTTGCAAGTGGAATAAACAATGGAGTTATAAAGGTTAGAATCAGGATCAATGTCGGAGAAATAATCATTATCAAGGAAATCGGGACTATGAAATGCAGTGTAATGAGGAGAACATAATGCACACTTAATATAGCCAACCAGTAAACTACAATTCATGTGAAATCTGACTTAATTTAAGCAATTATAACATCTACCGGCTGAATGAGCATTTAAAGATTTAAGGCAGATACAACACAGATGATTCAAAAAACTAAATGCCATAGAAAAGAAAACAAACATAACAGCCTAGGTATCCGAAGAGAAACACTGAAATAAGCTGTAAGCAAAGCACAGCACAAACAAGTTGCAGAAAATCCTATTAGAGTGAATAACTTGAGAGCCAGCCAATTGGTAGTAAGTTTAATCGGTGCGTCGAGGAAGAGAATCCTTGAACAGACAATGATGTCCATCAAGACGTCAATGTAAAATCCTTTACAGGTGGGTAGGAATTGTAGAGATAAAGTTACTGGCTTGAGATGTACAGGAAAATTTTCCAGTCTACCAAATCCAATATGGCTGTTGAAATTACAGGGATTCCAGATCGGCAACAGACGATATCCGTCGCTTGTGATCGTTCCTGTCAGTAATGAAAATTTTCCCGTCTAGTGTCCATGCTTTTTGGTCTTCTCATGTTTACTTGCTTGGGAAAAGAGGTCTCTCCTCTGGGGGGGGGGGGTAAATCCTCGTTGATGAAAATCCCCGCTCCTTTGAGGGTGGTCCTGGCCTTGTACAATAAATCTCTGGCATTAAATGTTGAGAACTTTACAATAATAGCTTTTGGTTTGGTGGGTTTATTAAAGGAATTCAACCTTGGCTTTGGGGTTATACGGTGAGACCGATCAATGTCCTTCAAGGATAGGTTCAAATTCATTTTTTCATTGGCAAGTTTGATAATAAAAGAATCAGTTGACTCACCGTCACGTTCGTTGACGCCATGAATCCTCAAACAGTTACACCGAGAGTATTGTTCGAACTCTTCAAGTTTACTTGAGAGTGATGAGACCTCATGTTTTAAAGCCACAATTTCTTCCTTTGCACCATCAATCTGTTCTTGTTTATTAGCAATCTCAAGATGTAGGGCGTCCCAAAATGCAGTACATATTTTGTCTTTAACGGCTTTGATGATGGCAGGCACCATTTTTTCAACAAGTTTCGTATACAAAACCTCAAATTCCAATACCAACATCAGTTCATTACGAATACAACTCAATATGTCACCTGTGAGAGCACTTGCTGAATGAATAGGTATAGGCTCTGTGGTAGGCGCCTGTGATCGAGATCTAGTGGTTGGACCGCTCGGAGGGGCGGGACATATTAGGCCTATGTTTTTTCTGAGACATTGTGGAGAAATCACTTGTTTGAGACTGAAGAGAAGACGCACAGAACACGTTGAAGTGCCTTAAAATAGGCCGACGTTGTCGCAAACAGAGGAATTTTAGGATGAAAAGAGATCAAAACCAGGCCAAGGTCACTCACAGTATGTCGCACTCACGCAGTTATGCAATCTTTGTGGGCAGCTGTGAGGTTGAATATTCTCAAGCCATTACTGCAAATTTTAAAAGGTAGTAAACAAGGTATTCAGTTTACCATTCTTTCCTGTGACTTACTTGAACCTACTAAAGTTACACGGGCCAGCCCCCTGCACTGGCTAAGATTTGGAATGGCAAAGAAGAACCTGGGACCAGGGAGCTGTGAGATAGCTAGGACACAGCACTGCATTAGATAACGACAATATCGCAGTAAAGCATTTCAACACAGCGACTCATTGGTATTCTCAAACAGTCGCAGAGAGTTATTTACTGCCTTAGTGAAATGACAGGTTAGACCATATATGTAATATTACAAATAACAGCATATTACTGATGGATGGAACAAAGTCTCCTCGCGTAATAAACATGAACATATTTGTTTCATACGAAACTAGGTTTTAAACGTGTCAATTACGAGAAAATTTTTCCAGAAAATAACAACACCCAGAAAGATAAACCAGCAGACTGAAGTCAATCGGGACCACTTTATAAAGACAGAAGTTATGCGACGTGCTTCACGCAACAGATCGTCCTGCGACATCCGACCCATCGTTCGGTCCATTGAACAAAACTAGTTGCAAGGGATTCGCCATTCATATTTGCCTCTAATAGGCCTAAACATCACTTTGTACAGCGGTAAAGCTTTACAATGCAAACAATTATACAAAAGCTATTAGTTTTTGCTCCCATTCGACCCAGATGACAGAAAGTGTTTAAATATGCAAGAAAAAAGAAACCTTACATCTCTTTCACTAATGGGTGATATTGGGTACAAGAAAATCTTTTCCCACTTATGCCGGGTCATACCAAACACTTCAAAAATGGAACCTACTGCCTTTGAGCTTGGTGCTCAGCATAAGCAATGGATTAGGGAAAATAAGCCAGAGTGAGCCACAACTGGAAAAAAGGCCGTAGTCGTCTCGACTTGAACCAATTGGTTGGAAACTAGGACGTTAAACCTCATCTAACTAACTAACCACTTACCTTTTATTATCGATCCATTTTCAATGTAATACAATCAGTGATAAATATAACTGGTCAAGCGAAAGGGACAGTTGAGAGAATTATAATGATCTGTAAATTTCTTCAAAGAAAAACAGAATTTTATTGATGAATAGACAATATCAATTCAGCAAACTTTAAATTTCCTCTGAGTGAAATTAATTTCAGTGACGGTTCTACTGACTTACTTTAAACACATAACACGACAACCCCCAACCCCGAAAAATCCCTCTCAACTACAAGGAGAACTTTCTGTAATGGACTTTTGCCCAGTTTTTTTTTTTAGTGCAAGTAACCAAACTTCAAGATTGCAAAGCTCTTTTGACGATTGAATGAAAGTCGTTTTTACATGCTCCTTAAATACACCACGTCACTCTCCAAATCACCTTTTACTATCTTTGATACTTGGGTCGATAATATATAGATCGGTATTCCTCTATGCAGACATTTCTTCTTCAAATTGACCTACTCCATTTTTTTTTATTTTATGAAATTCGAAATAGTTAACATGTAAAATATCGTTAAGGTAACCCTTTGTTATTCCTCGTAACCGACCAAAGAACGAGGTAGGCCAAAGAAAACACTTCTTTGTGTTTGAATTTATTGAGACTATTCATCTGTTATTAATAGCATCGGAGAATGTGAAGTATTTTCCAGGCTAATTATATACTGGTTCTTTTGAAGTACAAATCGTCACATTACAGTGTGTAGATGATCGAATATCCATGCAATCAGAGAGTAGAGTTAGGACTGCAATCTGAATGGCAGGATTTGAAGTCTCCAAATTTTTAATCTTGATCAGCTGTGGATTTATGCTTATAATAAAACCAAGTAAGTTAATTTAGTTACCTTTTTCGTAAAAGTAACTTTTCAGGCCAGCCTTAATGAATGTTTATTTTCTGGTTTTGGTTCTAATTTGTGCAAATTAACGAGTTTGATCGTTAGACCTGCAAAATACGTATATCGTTGTGACTTAACATATGATGATAAGGGGAAATCTTTGTAGGGGATAAGGTAGAAGAAAGAGAAGATGCGGTGGACAACGGTGGACATTTAAACTTCCATCCTACTGACACAACATATTTTACATGTACTGTGAAGGAAACGCTGTTTTAATAATTGTGAATACGAATGGAAAATGGATTTCGTTGGCCATTTTAAGAATATCATGCCGTTCAAACACTCAGTACCAGGCTCATGGCCAAAGACGATGTTGAAGATTCGAGATAACTTCAAGTAAGGTGATTTTCTCAGTGGCACATAACATCAATATTTATTAAGGAAACAGAAACTTATGGTCTAAAAATATCGGGGTATTTTCCCTGAATGCCACATTCAAGCTACTTGCTGAGTGGGAAACTTTACTTACCATTGGATTCGTTTTTTTTTCTCAGGTAAAGTCAGCTTGGCAAAGATACACGGTAAATGCTCTGGAGAGCCATGTCACCACTCAAGTAAGATCTTCAATTTTATCCCGTATAAATTAACTAAACAAATGATAACAACACACCTAATTATGAAAAGGAATATTACTTATTGATTGCAAACGTCGAGAAAACATGGTTAGATTTAGTATATCTTAACCGTTAGAGTGACAAATCGTAAATGTGTTTCTCAAAGGGTAAATTGTTAAAAAACTCAAGAATTACTTCAAATAAGCATATTAGAAAAGCAATCACAGGACGTTTGGCCCTTTACTGATTAGGAGTGATGACCGCACGTTGAGCTGGGTAATCCCGTAGCTAAGGGGGAGGGGCGTTAACTTTTTACCAACAGATAAAAATTGTCGTTGCCTTACTGCATTTTAGTGTATCTAGCCTCTATAAAAATGTTCGCCCCGAGGAAGCTATCATGCCCCCAACGGTACCTTTTCTGGCTTTGGACAAATTTTTTCCTGAAAAAATCTCACCAAAAATAACAAAACAAACATCATTTATTGAGCGAGATGGGATGGCACCCTTTTGCATGAACTTTAACACAAAACAAAGAAAACATTGACAACTTGGAGGAACCTTCACTGTGTTGCTGTAAATCACATTTTCTTTTGCCCTTTATTTGCAGTTCCGTCATGTTCCAACACAACTACTTTTCTTCCTTATATATACGAACAAACTACAAGTCTTGGTAAGTAACATGATCTTTAAATGTGGAGTGTAAACACAAATACAATCTTTTGTAAATTTAAAGAAGTTCAGAAAAGATAAGATTTATAAAAAGCTTGGTTTATTTTTCTTAATATTCGATAGATCAAATAGTAGAGGAGAGAGTAAAATTGGGTAATCGGTACGAGTTATCCGTTTAGAATATTCTGATAATATTTTCAGCGATATAACGATGTCGATATTATCAGCAAAATAATCAAACTTTATATCATGCATAGGGGTTGAAAAGAATGAAAAGTTTTGCTTTTGGCAGTAACTTTTTGAAAAAAGATTTCAACACATTGGGGTGCAATATCGGGTCAGCGGTACTTGCCCTCGTCTTGAAAGACTGCATTTCGTCGGGAAATATTTTCCAGCTTCGTCGAGAAGCCTTAGTGAAGCTATGTGACTTCAGTCAGCTTGTCGTCCGTACCTCGTTTTTTTCAAGTAGGGCAGATCCTTAGCAACCCCAAATTTTCGGCGTGCTTCGAGAACCTTGGCGTTTCGTTAGCCCAGTTTCTTTGAATGTTCCGTTAGGCACAGTTAAATAGTACCACCCATCTCCCCTATCAAGTAAACGTAGAAATAACTCTTTAGAGGTTTCTGTGAAGCACGTGAATTTATCATAACTCCCATAAAGTTGTTCTCTGAGCTTGTATTTGTCGAAGTGTATATAGTAAGAGTCCGCAGCGAGGAAGTTTTACCATCTCTTTGGGTAGACAGTGTGGATACGATATGACTAGTGTCTGATCAAAAGGCACCCGTTCCTGTACAGTTGATATGTTTTTGTAATGATGAGTATTGATTCTTCTATGCGTAAAAAGTCGTGCCTTCTTACAGTATTAAACAATTCCACATGACAGTTTGCTGTAAAAGCACTAAATCAGTTTTTTACTCGATACTTCAAGTATGAACATATTACCAAAAATATGTTGTGTCATAGTAGTGTATGATACAAAGGCTTCTATCGATGGGGAGTCTATTGCCCCTAAATAGCCAGTTCTTGGTGCTACTACTAACCGAACATGGTGTTGCAGAAATTGATAAAACAAAAAGTACCAAATTTTTCTTATATACAACATTAGGATTTATTTATTAATTCGTACTAATTTTTGTTAGAGGGGCTACATTTTAACCGGGAAAACCTCGAGGAGATTTTTCCTTGCGTCTAGTGTTAAAAGAAAACGCCATGGGGCTCAAAGAGCTCCACACGAGAACATTGTGTGCTGTATTATTGGAAACACCAGGTAAAATACAAGGGGCAAAACGACGGACGCTCTGAAATAGTTTCAAAATTGTTGACACAAGTATGTCACATGCAACTTTCTATCAAAGACTCTGGATGCACAATAGTGCGACAACACGTTGTACAAAGCCTTTTTATAATAATCTAAATCCAAAGCTGTTAATAGGTCAATTTCAAAATTCAGCAGTTCAATCCACTTGGAAAACTTTGGGGAGGGTTGACATAACCTGGCATAATTTGACATTGCCGAAGATCACAAGGCACAAACTTAAACGCTGCATTAAGACATGCTTTTTCTGCCATCTAATGCCTGTAAATCCATACATCACATTATAAGGTAAATGGGTAAAGAGATAATCATTAGGCTTTTCCACTTTTTGTTAGTGCTATACCAAAAATAAAGTCTTCAAACATTACATGTCAGTGCCAACGGACCTACAACCTTCCCCCTGTGGTTTGGCCCGCCTACCTGACCGGCTTAATTTATTGAGCAGGTAGCCTGTGGTTTGATAAATTGCATCATGTTAGGAGCTGCGTTGGGCTTGAAAAATATAATATTGCACTAAAGCTGCCTTACTTGAAGGAATAAGGAGATCATACAGCATGATGGGTGCGCGCAAACTCCTCCAAAAAGTAAACTCTTTAATTAACTCATTTCATAAAATGTGTTCCTACATTTAATTGCAAAAGTTGTTATAAGACTATGCATGAAAATATCTCGAATAACATTGCTAATATGTGTAGCGTATTTCCATATTAATTTGCCTAGTGGGTCGGATTAGATCGTCTCGCTGACCGGATCAGATCGTCTCGCTGGCCGGATGTGGTCACGAGCCTTGTTTTTGAATACATACTACATAGTTTTGCATGAGAAGTTTCCTTTGAGTATAGGCAAGTACTGCCATATAATAGTGCAACGACTTTGAGTACAAACTTTATCACATAGGAGTGTAGCTAACAAATTGATGAAGTAATTAAGCACCAACCATTGTTTGGAATTAAGTTTGCTCACTAACGCATAGTGTCTTTTGTTAGGAAATTTACCGTATATTAAGACAGATAATGGCCAGTTTTATCACAAACCACAAAAATGTTTCTGTCTTATATAAGCACTGATGAAAGCTCGAGCATAAATTTCTTTCCAAACTTCTGTCCTGCAGCTTTGGAGAACAAAAGAAGGGGGCAATAGATTTAAAGTAAACTTCGATTTTGAACAATTGAACCATTAAGCTGCTATGATACTCCTTTCTAGCAGTTCCGTGTTTGTCCTGTCAATTATTTTCTAAATTGGAAGGTAAAAGATATCAAAATACAGTGAAAATCGATAATTTGACAGATGGAATTAGAAAATAGCTGTTAACCCGCAAAGACGGTCGATTACTGCTACCTATTAGGTTCAGCATTTGTGTTAATAAAAATGAATACCGGGCTCCTTAATAACGATCGCCATGCAGGTAAGAAAGTACTTTCAGGAGCTGAATATATTATCTTACTATTGTAAATTGCAATTGAAAGAAATACGTAGAGGTAATGGTTCAGTCAGACATTGGTGGTTATTAATAGGAGTTTGAGAAATAGCTTGAGTCATCTCTAGTCAGTTCTTAACTCGCAGACCAAACAAAAAAGAAAATGAAACGAAAGAGAAAATGTTTCCATCTGTTTAAGACCTGTGTTCGCAAATGTTTATTTCTTCTGTGTTCTTATATTTCAATAACATGTTGTACTGGAAAGGAAACTATATAAATAGTGTGAAAGGAGGTGCACAAATTGTTAAAGGAAAAGACATAAACAGAAATAAAATGGACAGTCCCAAATCTCTACTCCACAACTTATACCCTTCATTTGTATGAATGGGCTTAATGTGCCAAGATGTGTATGATGGCGGCTCTACATGTCTGATGTAGAATTAGTGGGTTACATTGGAACCATGAGTAGAAATGAAGGAAGGATTAAACATGATTAGGATATAATACTTAAGCTCCTCGTTTAATGGGTTTGTTGTAAGAAGTTAGCCAATTTTGAAGTAACTTGGTTTCCTCGATATTTCATTTACGTTAATTCTCCGACGTTTTACCTGCATTTTCACATACATGGTGTAATTCCTGTCAGCGCTGGTGCTCGAATAAACGCAAGCCCCGTAACGTAATGAACAAAGAATGAATTTTGTTCTAATATTGAATTCTACATCTTACAGAAATCCACCAAAGTTTAGTGTGTGAGGGTTCAACGATGACCTTAACCTGCAACTCGGATAAAGTTATAACAATCACCGAAGCTGTTTATGGCCGCCAAGTCCCTGGATCAATCGCATGTGATCACTCTAGCATAAAGGTAACTACCGAAATACATCACTTGGTTGTCATTTGCATTTTTTGAAAGACATGCTAGAGTTATCATGCGTGTAAGTAAGTGATGTGAATGTTATATTATAACATCAAATTGGTCACACAATTCGTAATATATAATCAAATTCTGTCATCTCATCGACTAACTCATCACAGCTAAGTTTGAAAAAAGGCAATACCACGGTTACACAGAATGCCTTCATGAAACCAATTTCTCGCAATTCAAACTGATACTAAAGCTAGGAAGTATATACCGTAGGAGAGAAAAGGGACGGTGTTCAGGAGGAGTGCAGGTGTTTAACATAGGAGTAGGAGCCCAAGTTTAGATGGGGGGGGGGTGGGAGGGGCTGTAACGACTTGCCAGAAAAATATAACCCAAATTTCCCTCCCGCTTCACTCGAGTCCAACATGTTAATGTATAGTATTTATCACAGAGGCGTGTATCGGTTTATCACACCACTTGCCAATTACATACCATCATATGCCCTGTTATAACCCTTCCACATTGATTACAATATTTTGTGTTTCTCTCATGGGGGTGGGGAGCATGACTCCTGCTGTGTGATCGCCGGCCTGCGGAGGGTATAAGGGGAGGGGATTGAAAATGTTTGAAAAATAAGGTGTCCTTACATGTAATCTGGTGACCCATATGCTAACTTTGAAGTTAAATTTGTGTTAAAAAATTTACGTATTTTAGGTACTAAAAAGAAAAAATCGACATCAATGAGGGAGGCACGGCCTAACGGCCCGCTAAATACACCACTGATATATGACACGCACTTTGCACAATTCATGTTGGTGTACCCAAATGATTTCATGGTGTCAATTTATACGGCCGTAAAAGTTACATCGTAGAGTTTAGCCGTATTTCAAGTTGTGTAAATGTTTTCCGTGGTGTCAATATTTATTCGATCTTACTTTAAGTTTGGCCGCACATAAGCGAATATTGAGTGACCAAATATTTGGCAGTGTCAATTTGAATATAGGGTGTTAAATTATTTGGCCGTTCAATGCGATTTCGAATGCCAAAATATTTGGCCGTATTAACAAGAATACAGATCGCCAAAATATTTTGTCTGGCTTAAAATATTGGACAGGGCCAACACAAATATGGCATTACAAAATATTTGGGCGTACAATTACAATTACCAAGGATGTTTCTATTGGATACCTAACTGACCTTTAGCTACATCACTGCATTATTTTTCCTTCAGTAGGTGCCCGGAAAATTCTCAGCATATCGCCCGAATTTTCACAAAAATATTTGGTTGGGGATGCAGCCCAGCCCACCCAGGCTATGGTGTTTAATTTAAGTTGTTTCAAAAGTATTGCTAATGAGCACATACAAATTAATATCTTAATACCGCCAAATCTTTAGACACATCCATTTCATATGATCCATACAAGTGCAAGACCAACGATTTTTATTGTTTTGTTGGACATGGGGAAGGGTATGGGGTTAGATTCTCAACACTGTGTTAACGTTTTTGTTTTGTTTTGTTTCGATCTATCTTCTATTAGGCCCTATATCATTGGCCACAGAAGAAGACCCATGGTGGGGTAGAAATATTCGGCTGCTTATTAAAACATTAATACTTCATTTTGTCCATCTTCCGTATTGGATTGGTCTTTAATTTCTACATTTTACGAAGTACACGTGGACACTAATCATTATCATGTTTATATATACATATATATATATATATAAATATATATAAATATATATATGTATATATATATAAATATAAGTATATATATATGTATGTATATATATATATATATATATAAATATAAGTATATATATGTATATATATATAGAAGTGTGTGATGGTGTGTGTTTCTGGTTTCCAGATTTTTCAGGGAAAGAAATGAAACAGAATGGGAAATTCGAACCAAAATATAGTTTAAGGGCCAAAACTTCTCCACTTTTCAGGCCTTTACAGTCATGTCATGTTACACCCACCAGACACTAACTGATGATAGCTGCGCACGAGTTGCGTCTTGCTTGTAGGAGAAATGCATTATGAAGTTGAAGCAATGGGTATGTGGGGAGCATCTTGCAATGCTACATGCGGAAATCCCCATTGGAAGGCCATTTGTTTTGTGTACGTATATCTACGAATGTCTTACTAATATAAGGTAGTAGATGTGCTCAAAGCGAACAGAAAGATGGCATGTTAAGATCAGTCGAGCCATTTATTACAGTTCTCGACAAAATATTATTTGGGAGGGACGAAAATTATTTGGTCCCACTCAGCAAAATCAATAGGACTCCCTTTCATATACTCAAGAATACATATGGATGGACGAAATATATTCCGTCCCCAACCATATTAAATCGGGTAACCGTCGCCCTTTATGATCTTCGCTCTTGTCTTTAGGATATTTATTTCTGTTAATGTCTCAACAATCATCGGACTTGCACTTCGATACGGAAATCCGCAAGGCCAGGTGGGAAAGTTATTTCCGGAAGAGTAATATATTTAGTTATCTATAAGCCCTACAAATACCAGCAAATATTACAATTTTGCTTAAATATTTTGTCACTCTCCACCAATGCATTTAAAGGAATTATGCCTAAGAGACTCTTTAACAAGCTGTGCTAGTTGAGTCAAAGGGGGCCGTCCTCCGAAAAAAAATCTTGGGGCCGGTGTCCTCTGTCCCAAATAACCGGTGCCCCCGCCAGTGTGCAACAGTTCTCAGTTAGTTGTGTAACATTCAAAACTGCAAGATGGAATAAATTGTTTTTTTTTTTTTCATTATTAGCAGATACGGTAAGTCATGGCTCTGGCAGTATGACGCTGAAACAAGCATTGCTTAGTAATGCAGTCTTCGTGTTTTGAATGAAGATGATTTCACCTTACGTAACAGACTGAATGTAAAAATTAAACGTAGAGTACCCAACATCTCCCGAAAGCATCTTCATAAGTCCTACAACCGACATTAGGTAGAGAGAATAAAAAATTAAATCTTGGAATAGGTTGAATACCCTCTTTAAGCAGGGTTGGCTGGAAGAGGGGGCAGCATGCATGTCCCCGTCACGCCTTACCTTCCGTCGGGAAGGCTGCCTACCTACAAGGGTACGATAAATCTGTATTCACCGACTGTCACTAGTCTCCCCAACGGCTAACTCCATTTGGTTCTCAAGGAAGACAGATTCTGTAACAAAAATCCCAATTTTCTCCATTTTTTCTAACAAAATAAAATTATTAATTCTTAAGTTATTGAAAACATCAAATTTTCAGTTTCCTCCGATAACAACCCAAAATTCTCCAATGCATCCCAAAATTGTCAAATTTCTAATTAAAGCCAAATATATGAAACTTTCTCCAGTGAACGTCCAATATTTTCGGCCGGTGAAGTGGCAATTTTGGTTTTCCCATCCCTCTGGCAAGTGGTTAACCTTGTTGGAGCTTGTCCCTCTTCACCCAAACTGTCGAACAAATTCTGGCCCCACCGCTTCTTCTGTGCTTCATTTTAAAGATAGGAACTAGTCGTCCATGTTGAGCACATATGCAGCATATAACCCGTTCTGTTTTGGTTCAAATTCGTCTTTGAATGTACTCAATTATTTCTAATTAGCCAAGTTTGTTTCTCTTCTACACATCCCACAATTTCTTGCACATGGTGAAACTCAAAAAATATAGAAATCTTTGGTTACATTCTTTCTGTTTAATCGCATGGTATATTACATAATAAAGAAGAAACCGCAAGGGCAACGCGAGATCAACATGAGTGTATTCCTTCATGTAATATTGCTTATGTGATATACATTTATCTCTACAGACTACAAGCTGCAACTCAACACAGTCGTTCAGTGTGATGTCAACACAATGCAACGGGAAATCAACATGCGATTTTGAAATTACGAATGCAGCATTTAATGGAGATCCTTGTGGTGGAACCTACAAATACTTAAATGTAACATATCATTGTAGTTAATACCCTTACAACAACGTGTGGCATGCCTCATGTAAACACTAATAATCACATGAGACAGGGCATATGAAGACACGTAGGACCACGTTTTTCCCTGCTTTATTGTTACACCTGGATATGTGGGTCAAAGTGGGGGAAAGGTGTGTCAAGTTAATGAGAGGAATGAAATTATTGAGTTTACTTTACTCAGCACCACACCTGTCCACACATTTCCACACATCTTTCTTACCCTAGTTTACAACATGATACCTGTGTTTAAACGTGTTTTTGGATTTCAAAACATTGCTTTAGGTTCACCCTGTCAAAATGCAGGTCAATGCATGGTACTGTTGAACTTGTGTGTCAACTGTTTATTCAAAACACACATTGTCATGCAAAAAGTCACAGAAACTTCATAATTTTCCACACCCACCATAGTTTTTCACAGTTTGACACAGTATTTCAGGTGTGGGATTGGAACTTTTGCCACAGAATTTTTTCTAGGGGTAGGCACGTTTTGTGGCTTTTGTAAATGATATAAAATGGGCTCCCGAATTGGTATTTTTGAAATTCCACCTTCAGAGAGGTTTTCACTCACGTCTATTCCCTGATGTGTTTTTCTTTTTGTAAGACATTTGGAACGTTAGTAGTCTGTTGTAGGCTATCAGTATTGTATACATGGCGTTGCTGTGCACGCTGGGCGTTGCAGGGCATGAGCTGTACAAACCGTTTTGGCAATCAGAGATGCACTAACCCTTAGTAAACCCTTCTGTACTGACAGTGGTGTGTTAAAATTTATGAGGAAGGAGCATACTAGATTCAACCATAATTCACGACGAAGCGGTGCACGAACGGTGGGGAGAGGGTATGCGAGGGGACTGTCAGCCATTGATGGTGACTCCAGAGAGGTGCCATGCCACTGTCCAAAGTATGAAAAATGTAAAGAGTAGAAACATTCACTTAATGAACAATAAACTTAGAGGATATCTACATCTATCGTCAATGCAAAGTTTTGTCAAATATGGCACGATTTAATATCTAAGCAATCTCACTTTAAATAACGTAGGAGAAGGGCACCTTGCAAATAGACTAATGCAAAGCACAGCTTAGCGTATGTTTAAAAAAAAATTAAACATGCACTTTAAAAGGGAAACTTTTAAATGCCAGAAGTTAAAATATTTGTAAAAGATAGCTCCTTTTGCAGCTGAGATGATATGAATTACCAAAATCTTAAGCGGATTAGGGACACGGTCATAAATTCCTACCCGAACGGTATTCACTGAAATGGATGACAAAGAAAGGAGACTTCAACGTTCTATTACTTTTTGGTACTTTTTCTTGCCTTGTTTAGAGCACTGCAAACTCTTGAAAAATTTGATTACTGCCATGTTTCTTTGAATTGTTTCCCCTGTGTTATCCCAGTTTTTACAAGTTGCCTTAGAAGTTGTAAACAATGCTTCTTATTCCAATGTTATGGAGGATCGTAATTTGAAAAGACCATAATCGTGCAACGTACCTTTTGAAATGAAGTAATAAATGTCAACTCTGTAAGCTTTGCAACTGAATAAGCTTCAAAGATGGGAGTTGAACCATTGTGACAAATTGTTATATTGTTATATTGTTATATAACATTGTTATATTGTTACATTGTTATATTGTTATATAACATTGTTATATAACATTGTTATATTGTTACATTGTTATATTGTTACATCTGGGATACATATTGTTCCATGTTTCCCTTACAAAAAATAGTGTGTCAACCTGTGTCAGTTACCACGCGTGATCACACGTGAAAAACAAAAGAAATCATGCGTGTTCCTGGGTGGCAAACCTGTGTTTTTGGAACCTCTGGAAACAGGCTTGACACAGGTTCACACACCTTTTCTTGCTTTCAATTTTAAGTCACAGGTTTTCACTCAGAATTCTTTGCCAATACTATTTTTAACTGCCACGCATTTTGCATGTCAAACCTGTGGCAAACCTGTGGTTAGTCTGTGGCAAAGTGTGGCAATTGGCAAACCTGTGTCAATTTCACGGGAAAACACAGGTTTCCCTGCAAAAACCTTTGAAAACCCATGGCAGACACGTGAGAAAACCTGAGGATTTGGAACCAATTGACACATGTTTTTTTGCAAGGGTTAGACTAAATTAATCCCGCAAACAGTAATCAAAGAGTGTGAAATAGGGGGTTGCGGTCAGGGGCGTAGCTAGGATGAGATTTTTAGGGGGCCCAAGTAACAAATGGGGGGCCGACGTGTCAAGACTATGTCAGCGGTGCGCCACCATTGGTTGGCGCGGAGCGTGCAAGAAAATTTTTGGCTTTACAAACCCTCCAGATTGCCGGACACGGCACTTCCCACGTGTTTTAAGCTGCATGTACCCAGCCTTGAAACTCAAATCTCATGTCTGCCATTTCTCAAATAATGGTAAAAAAATCAATCCATGAAAAATGGTAATACACAAGGCCGCTCATACACTTTTTCGCTAGGGGGCAAAAAGTGGGCATTACTGATCTGTGACCTGGGGGAGGGGGCTATAGCGAACGGGTGTCTCCCTCCTCCTTGGCGAAAATTTGTAATATCAGGAGGACGTATAGACAGAAAATGGTGCAATATTTGAGGAATTTCAGCTTTAAAAGGAAAACGAAAAGTAGCTGTGACTAAGTGCGACAAAAGTCATTTTTGAGAGCGTGGTGGATATGATGTGAAGCATGACCTCAGCCATCGAACTCCATTGTGGGGGAGGGTTTAAGGGAGGAGAGGGAGTGTCATTGGTTATAAAACGTTTTTTTATGACTAAACTGGCACGGTTTTTAACTCATTGATGATTGAAGCTACCTAAAGCAACAACAGAAACATTGTAGCTATGCATAATCTCGCGTAGTGCGAGAATTTTAGAAAAGTAGGCTAGAAATACATCCAAATGGAGCTGTAAATGATTGGTGATGTGTACAGATATAGGTATAAAAATATTGATCTGCCTATTTGAAATTGTTTAAGTTCTATCATTACGATCACAGCTATTTCTTATATTATTACTGCGTTTTCTCTGTATATTCTCAAAGTTGGAAACGGTGCACTTTGAAAATTTCTGGGGGTAATTGCCCGCCCCCGTTGTGTATGCCCGTGGATATCATATGAGCCGAGATGATACAAGAATCATACTGAATTATGCATCCCTTTTCATTTATTCTGCCTGCAATTCTCCCATATTCACCTTCTAGTATATCTCTGTTACATCTGTCCATCACCCTATCTATAGGCTATATGTCCACTACCCTATTACATATCCCCTCGATCATTCCATTCGTCTCCAACCTAGGGTTACCATATTTATTTTCTAGCAAGAAGGACATAGATCACTGTCCTGATGTAGGGGTCTAAGGGTTTCCCTTTGGAAATTTTCCGGTTTTCAATGGTGTTTATAGATGCAAAATGGTGCTGTATTTGTTCACGGACTCAAGTCATGGGTATATTACTTGGTCAGACCTATAATACTGTCAATAAATCTTTCATACTATTGAACCCGCAAAGCAGAAGTAGAGATCATGTGGGAAGCACACGAAATCCGGACCTTGTTGGCAATTTTACAAATCCGCCCGGACGCCAGTGCCAACTACTAAAAAGAGGACTTGTCGAAAACAATCGTTCTACAGTGCACTTGACTTGTCATGGGCAAGGAGAGAGACACAACATACTTGTTGAAGATAGAAGAATTATTCGAACGCAGTACCTTACCGTACGGTATATTTTGTGTATGATACCGTATAGGAATGGTCGTGTACGTAAGAATGGTCTTCAGTGTATGGTTGCCATGTTTTCAGTAAATCAACCAGCCATCCGAAAGGCAGAAAGGGTCTAAACCTGACAATGTCACATCCGAGTTTGTCGTCTGGAAGTTCGTTTCATCGCGGTCCAAGTGAATTATATGCGAATGAAACGACAGTACAGATTATTTACCTAATTTAGTGAAAGTAGGCATTTTAAAGTTATATGTTGATTTCATACGTGCGCAAAATGTGTTTTTCTTTCATTTATTTTTTCTCAATTCTTACACATTTTATTTATTTATTTTTTGAAGGAAATACTTCAAAGTTTATTTCCGTTCAAACATTTATTTTTTCTTAATTCTTACACATTTTATTAGGACACAAAAAATCTGAGGGGGGGCTGACGAATATCTGGGGGCAGGCCCCCCAGCCCCCCCTCCCCGTAGATACGCCGCTGGTTGCGGTATTTTCCTCGTCATAGCCTTTGGACCCCCATGTCAACAATGTCCGCCCCTGCACAAAGGTATGCAGTTAACAGAAGGAATGTGCACGAACATGCTCCAAAAGAAAAATGGGTAAAGCAGATACGCTTGATTCTGATGCATTGAGAAACTCAAGCCTATCTCCTTTACACAGTCTGAATACGACAAACACGTTGGTAACCGTTTCGAATTTTTCCTTAATAATGATTAACCTCTAACCCATTTTTAAAAGAGGGAATAAGTAAAGCTTCCGTTCACCGCAGGGATAAATTGCTATCTAGTAACAAACCCAGAGGTGAAAATTCACGAATACCACTTGTCTTTGACAATTCCCCTAAAACTGAGCCACTATATAAATGTATACTTTCAGATTTTAGTATTCATCGGACAGACAAGTTCATTACCGAACTTTTTGAAGATCCCCTCTAACTGCGAGACGGCAACCTCCCACCCCCACCCCCACCCCCACCTAAAATCTCTCCTAACCTCCTGGCTTCTTACTGCTGAGAGCATAGGCAACAAAAAGTGTTACCAGCCTTGTTATCAAGTGTGTCGGTTCATAATCACGTACGAAAAATTTCCTCCTCCCGGCACCACCTGCAACATCCGTCCCATCCCCTGGACGGTGACATGCCTTATGTAGTATATTTATTATGCTGCAATTTGTGTGACAAAGGAAACTATGTCGGTCAGACTGGCACTAGGGTTAAGGCTCAGCCAGGTTTTTCAGCTTTGCCGATTCTCACTTCATACATCGCAGTTGCCGTCAGTGTTTATTCGTCAACTTTGTGCTGTCACACGTTTCTGCATCTCCGCTGGCGGATTGACAATTGTGTTCAGCTGAATTGCATCATTCGTGATCTCTGGTTGGGCTTCCATCAACGGAGAACTAGTGCTGTTCCAAAATTAGGTGCCTGCTCAGGAGCTGAATTGCCAGTGCTTCATATAGCGTTTGAACAAAGGTTAGACCAACTTGGCTTCATAGCTCAGTGGTCAGAGCATCCGCACTAGCAAAAGGGAGGTCCCGAGTTTGAATCCCGGTGGAGTCATCTCTCTCTCTCTTCTATGTTTAGTCATCATTTTCATGAAATATGTCTGTTTCCTTTGGGATTCATGCAGAGAGTACACGAGAGAGGGCTTCTTTTGCCAATAATGCTAAAGGGCTGTCCAGATAGAGTTAGAAAATCCGTTCTGAAAATTAAAGTTGTTTATATATATATATATATATATATATATATATATATATATGCCCATATAAGATCAAAGTACTGCGTAGCACTTACGAAGTAAGTAGGTCAAAAAAGAAGTAGTAAATAGTGCTAAAGGCTTGTAAAAAAGTCAACGACGTTTTGGGTTTAAACCCTTCATCAGGTGGCAAAAATGCAACTCATTGTTGGCACGGCCAAACGTACAAATTGGAAAAACACACAAAAATTGGGCACGGACAAACCGCCTAGAAAAACAGACAGTGTAAAGTGGTTGACACAGGTAACAAAAATCCAGGACTTGCTGATTTATAAAAGTTCAAGTCTAACGTTCAGACCATGTGAGGACAGGCTTCCAAGTTTCATGATGAGACGGTTTTTGGCAGTCAGACGATTATGATCGGAACCTCGACACGAGATGGCCGCCGAAACCATTAAGTTACGGGTCGAGCATGCTGACGGGGGATAGAATTGTGTAGCTACAGGGAACCCTGGGAGGTTCTGTTTGATTGATTTCAGGTGCTCAGTGACTCAGTCAGCAGGACGTTTGTTTCTCCTACATACAGTATATTGCAGCGTTTACTTAGGAGAACGTTGACAACATTGGCTGAAGTACAGGTAAAATGCTGATGAATATTAAACCGTTTGTTGTTGGGACCTACAATGGAGAGGAGTTTGTCATGACTGACCACTGGGCAAGTACTGCATCTCCCACGGTTGCAAGGAAAAGTTCCAGGGGTGTTAGGCACTACTGCTTGAGGTTGGGAATCACGGACGAAGTGCTTAGATATGTTTTCTTTTTTCAGTTCTGAATGTCGTGATAGGGGGTCATGTTAATGGCACGTACAATGGAAGTTACAGATGGGTTAAAGGATAGGATCAACGGAATACGTCTGGTGGGTGTGTGGTCAGTTTTGGGCGCAAGGGTAGAGGCTCTATCAATTCCTTGTGTGCGGTTCAGGGCATTAGAGAGCACTCTTTGTGGGTACTAAAAGGAACTTTATATTCAGGGGAGGCGCCACAGGGGGGGGCAGGGCAGGCATTTGCCCCCCCCCCTATGGTTTTTGACCCAAAAAATAAAATCGTCTAAATAACGTTTTAAGACACATAATTTTTGTAGGGGGTGGGGTGAGGTGTAACAGTATCGTGGAATAAAGTATTGTGATACATTATCCGTCGCATATAGGACATTTTCGGTGTAAATCCTCGAAAATTTTGCGCGCTTCGCGCGCGTTGTCTTCTCTGTCTAACTCATTGTACATTGTACGCCCCATACTGCAATAGTCCTCGGCAAATATTTGGAATGTTCGAGTATACACTCATTCATCATTTATTATACAGCCTATCTTCATCCACCTCAGAGCTTACACTTAGGCCTCTTCTACATCCCAGAAGACCCATGATTGAATTTCTCTCTGAGTTTGTTTGTTTGTTTGTTTGTTTTTTGTCGTTTAAGGGTTAATACCTAGTAGCGTAAACAAAAAGGGGGCCAAAATACAGTATATCCCTGGCAAGATTCTGTGAAAATTGCTGTCTATTTGAAAACAAGCAAAACATAGTATTCAACACTAAAGTGACTGATTTGAGTGATTAAAAGTTAATTCAAATCCGTATTTGACCGACGTATTTATCAATATTCTGTAAATTCTCGGACTACGCGCGAATGTGGTATCTATTACGAATTCCATGGCTACCTTCACGACCGTGGCTTACGTAGAAGTAGGCCTACATCATATTTTAGTGTGTAAATCCAATACGCATGGACCTACCAGCTGTAGTTGTACACTTGTCCGTGTATATTGTTTAATCATGTCACAACACTCACAAAATGGTTAAATTGGTACGCAGGGAAGGTTATACTAGAGGAAGAGTAACAGTTCCGTGAAAGTGGGAAAATATATATAAGGCGTGTAACATATCTAGATGTCTTCAGTGCAATTTGAAAGATCTGGGAAGGGCCATTTCTTGCGATCTGGGAGCTGTTTTGGCAAAAATTTTATCGGCGCAGCCAGCCAATAGAAATCATGCCAAATATCAAGATGGCTTCAGTGCAATTTAAAAGGTCTGAGAAGGACCATTTAATTGCGATATAGAAGCCATTTTGGCAACATTTTAAACGGTACGCTCCGTGCCAACCGTTAGTGGCGCTCCGCTTCTCTACCAACGCAACCACACGCTCATGCCTGTCAGTCGTCACGTATCAAGTATCGTACGGTTCAAAACTGCCTCCAAGATCCCGAGAAGTGCCATTTCATGCAGTCTGGGGGTCTGTAGGGCGAAAATTCTCTTGTACGCTTCGCACCAAACTATGATGGCGCTCCGCTTCGATGGCAACTTCCATTCTGCGCCCCTCCCCCAATAGCCAACACAAATCACGTTTGTTATGTAATCGTCGACAATAAATGCAACAAAATTGGAAAACTGTGGTCGGCCAAAAGTAAAGAACGTTGGATTACTTACCTAGAAACTGGATTTCTCGAGAAAAAATATGAATTCAAAAGATGCAAAATATTGTACTAGATTGCGTCTAAGGCTTTCTGGTAGTCGAAAAATCTTTCACACCCCCTCCCCTTCACCCCTCCCTCAGAACCGCGATCACTCATCTCATGGCTGGGGCGGATGCAGGGGGGAGGATGCAGTCGCACCCAAAAAAATTCAAGAAAAAACGTTTGTTAAGCTATACTATGAGGAGGGGACAGGATGCAAGTACGCTGCATCTTCTGTCTATGTCCGTCCCCTATACGTTTCTTTGCCTGTGTTTTTTCGTTTTTTCAGTTAAACGTACGTTACCTATCCGTTCATTGTCAGTTCTATTCCTTTACGCTTCCGTTACTTATGCGTTAGTGTCCGTCGATCATTCGGTACAGGTACTGCACTTCGTTTCATCCGTTTGTTATCCGGTAATGATCCGGTGAACAAATAGCAATCACCGGAGACGAACGGAAACTTACGGAGAAGTCCAGTATGAGAACCGCAGAGAAAATGATAAAACGGAAGCTTAACGGATAAGTAACGAATACGTAAGGATTACCTTTTTCGGTCGACGCCCTGTCCAAGTGTTGTGCATGTTCAAAATCTCTCGCCGTTCATACCGGACGTTCCCGGTCATGAAACGAAGTCGGCGGAGGAGAACAGGAGACTAAACGGATACTAACGTACATCAACGGAGTGCCATTTTGGTTCTTCGTTTCCTGTCCGTTATTGCAATCCGGTGAGGTGTGACAGGCGCTTAAAGACTGACGTGTGTTATGGTACGGTATCTCCCTCCCTCCTCCCTCTCCCTCCCTGGTGACGCCATCCCAACCAATTATTTATACCTCTGCCTGTGAATCCATTCTTAAGGTTTAAGTCCAAATTTTACATAAATAATATTGCAATAAAATAAATTTCAATCAGTTTTGTCTCTTATCCCATACATGCACGTTTCATTTTAAGAGTTTAAAGGGAACTAAAGTGTAGAATTATAAGAATATATATTTTAGACGTTGGAAACGAATTTCACTCATCCAACTCTCATTTTCATAGCTCACCCTGTTGCTGAGATATGAAAAGTTAAAATGTATTCACTTTATTTGAAATAGTCGATTGCTAAATAATTTGTGATGATCTTCTTGTAAAACTCACATTAATTGCTTTTGTCTCCTTTGAAATGAAAATGTTTATATAACCTTGCAAAAATTACTGTTGTACGGAGAGGTTTTGTATAATCAAGTCACCCTGTAACAGTGAGAAAGTGATCACATTTTGGCACAAGGTGCAGAGGCTTTCGAAAAAATAAAGAAAACAAAGAATGTAATTTGAGTAGTACAAGAATGACATTACAAATTATTGCGCCATCTACCATTTTAAATTGAATAAGCACCAACATTTTATATATCTCAGCTCAGGCATTCCTGTAAAGATGGCAGTTAGACCATTTGGATTCATTTTTCAAGCTTTGTAACATATGTTCTTGATTTTTTAGCCTTTAGGTACACTTTAAATTTAGCTAAAATTTGGCAGTTCTTTGTAGACCTAAAAAATGCATTTTCTATGCGCGTTTCTTTCAATATAAAAAGTTGATTTAACTGTATTTTAAAACCAAAGTGAACTCAAAGCAAGCTGGAGTGATTTCACCTTCTCACATTGATGAGCAGTTCTCCCTTTTCTGTGCCTTTCTATCGTTTTGACTTACAGACCCTTAAGGGTGCAATTTGCAAATTTCAATATCTCCTGTCCATATTACGTAATGATACCATACGATTATGAATTTAAATCGGATTTAAATTTAATGATATACATAAATCAGTCTATTAATATGAGGAAATGACGTCACTCCTGTTTGCGTAAAGTTTACTTTAGCTTGCAAATTTGGTTACATCATTGGTTCAAAAACTCGAACTATAGGTAAAAATTTAATGTTATCTCATAAGAGTTATGATTCCTCTCCCTTTTATAAAATTCAATTTTGCGTATAACCCTTCCTCAGTGATTCGGCTTTTCTATAAGCAAGAAAAAAAATCACATGATGAGGATTAATTTTTTTTTCTCATTAATTAAGAAATTGCAGACATGAGATATATATATTTATATTATACATATTTCAAGGATGAATACATACAGTTTAGAACACTCGGGAAGTGCCGTTTCCGGCCATCTGGAGGGTTTGCAAAGTCAAAAATTTTCTTGAACGCTGCGCGCCAACTAATGGTGGCGCTCCGCTTAGAATTATATATTACCATTTTTCATAGATTTTTTTTTTCTCCTTAATTGAGAAATTGCAGACATATGATCCATATTTCGAGGCTGGGTACATGCAGCTTAGAACACTCGGGAAGTGCCATTTCCGGCCATCTGGAGGGTTTGTGAAGCCAAAAATTTTCTTCTACGCTCCGCGCCAACCGATGGTAGCGCTCCGCTTAGATGGTCTTGCTGCACTCAGCCCCCCCCCCCCAATAGTTTTTCGTTCCGCCGCTCCTGCTGCATAGTTGAAAGCGTCTCATTCAGTGAGGGCCGATTTTTCACCGACAGGCAACCAACCCTTCTCACAGTTTGTATTTATTTTAGAAAAAAAATTATTTTGAGAGAAAAATAAACTCCAAGAAAATGAAAACGCCAAAATGCAGATTCTGACACGGGGGGGGGGGGTAGGGAGTAGGGTGAGGCTCGGAAGTCCTCAATGCATTCATCCCCAAACAATAAAGCTGGGTCCGACCCAGCATGCTTTGCCCCCCCCCCCCCCCCTATCGAAAAACCCTGGCGCCGCCCCTGTTTATATTAAAATTCTAAGGTAGAATTTGAATAAAGATGTTAGTATAAAACTTTTTATAAGGGAAATTTCTACCTTGCACAAATCTAGTGTATATACACCGTCTAGAAATCAGTTCTCCAGTGCCTCGTTTGGGGAGCAATCTTACTTGGTTCCGACCAAGTCAAGGAATGGTTTGGCGATATGTCCTCTGGAAGGCTGCTTTGCTGAAGATATCGAAAGTTTGCACATGACTTAGTGGCAAGCGAAAGTCACTCAGCTTCCGCAGAGACATTTTAATACGTCACATGAGGCACTAAGTGCCGCATTTTGACATGAATGTTGACGTACGGGTCGTGCATAAGCTTGCTCATCTTTTGAAAAACCGTTTGATTCGGATTTACTACACAAATCTCCATACTTACGCTGCATGTCCTAATTGTGCTTGCTTATGACCTAGGTTTATGCTCTAAATATTTTGAAAAATATATTATTTGATAAAAAACGAGGATAAAACATATGCACATCAATACACGAGTAACATTTAAATCAGATTTGATCGAGAAAGGTTGCTGCTTGCAACGGTAGGAATGTCGACGGAGATATTTGTCCCGGTACTGTCACTCTAAGGTTGTTTTAAGTAACGATCGCGATACAGGAGGTTGTGAAACTCCCACTGTAACCGTTTCCATGCAGGGACTAAATATTGTGTGCCTTTATACTAACTTTCTTTCGAAAAGTACAGCAAACCGTATAACACTAGACGCAATACAACATATTATCACTCAGCTTGTTGATACCGTCCTCAGCCTAACAAAAGTAATAGGACTATGCAAAGTACATTTGCCTCCTTATGCTGTACTAACTGTGAATTTTTCATTGCATTTCCAAACACGTCATTGAACACGTCAGCAGCAAGTTTTGGGGGAACTGTCCAATGGAGATCTAGAGCACAGTTAATTGGCTAAACATGTGCCCTTTATGCCCTTATTTGCTGGTCTTATATTAAGAAAATTAGAAAATTTAGTAACCCTTGTTTAAATTCCATTTACATTTGTTGGTAAGTATTTGGAAAATATACTCCTACCTTCTCTATAACTTTCTCTTAGATGGATTTTTGTTTTACATTTTCGTTGCCAATCGATTGATACCAGGACTGGACTAACAACTGTTGTTTCCATGCATATCGATGCATTTGATTGTACTTAAATAAAAGAAAATATCTTTTTGATTCTTTACATAGCTTTTTCCTACCCCTGGGAGCCCTACACTTAGGTCGTACACAGAAGGAGATAATATTAAATATACAACGACAGACCTGTTCCTTGAGTATATTCAGGGCAGATTAGAGCAAGTAGTCACCTGAAACTATACATTTTCTGTCAATTGAGGCTGATACATTCAAAAGGCCCACCACTAAAAGAAATGACGACCTTTATTACAGATAAGAGGTATCGTAAAGTGTGGAAGACTCTGCACTGTTTATCCAGGGAGCTAACTTTATAGCTCCACGTTTTGCCATCAACTTTGAAACAAATCGACGGAGTAAAAGGTTTAAAAGTGCATCGTTAGAGTCAAATCGATAGTTTGACCAATGAAGTTAACATATCTTTTCATTTCATTGTGAGAGAGCTGAAAAGGAGCAAAGACGATCAATAACTAAGGTATTTCAGTGCCAAAACTGTTATTTAAAATTATATTAACGTTGTTAGAGTTAAAATGATATTCTTTGTGTAGGCTGATATAAAAATCCTCAAGGTAACCGTATAATTCAAGGGCAAGGTTGAAAACAATGGTTCAATCACCCAGTGGCACAAAAGAAGGGAAAAGTAGGCCTTCCACAGAGAAATACCATGCAACAGAGTGCAGCATCCTAGTATTGAACAAACTGATATGAAAGCAAATATGGAGAGCAAAAACAAAGAACTTTTTTTGGTGGGGGGAGGGGGGCTAAAGAGGTTTGTATCTGAAGCAGGCTCATACAGGTTTGTTTTAGTTGCTGAGAGTTTGAATCCAGTGAAGGATATAGGTTGTGCGAGGGCCTAGGCAGATTGGAATACTTCCCCTAACATTGACAAGTTCCATTAAGTCACTCTTTTGAACTACAATGTATTATCACTAACTTACAGAATACTTTGTAATGTAACAGTGTTCGAACATACAATAAGAGCCGTCTTCATATTAGGAATATATTTTGAAACGTGGTTTGTAATTTGCACTGAAATCATTGCTAGTTTTAAATAATGATGGGCTTACTTCCTTTTAGGGCGCGGGGGGCCTGGAGCGCTCAGCCTTTCTAGGTCAGCTATTCTTTAAATGAATAAACGTTCATACAGACTGGATCAAGCATATGCTGATAAGATTCGAAGGGTAATTTACATGAAATTAAAACGAAAGGACAAAAAAGAAAAGAGTTATTCCAAAACTCATTGTCGAAACATCTAAAGATGTTGTTTGTCATTGAAGTGTTACATTAGAAGTGAACATAATCTTAAGTTAAGAGGTAAAGAAAGACGTGTTAAGTATCCCTAAAAGACCGAAAAGGGCTTTGCCAACTTTCAGTAATTTGTTAGAGTCCTATACTTTGTTGAGTCCCTCCCTGTATTACATTTTTACGTGTTCACTTTGAGACAATTACAATACCCACACATTCTCACGGTACAGGCATGAAAAATTGCAAGACCATGGACCCAATAAATACAAATCATTTTACCCTGGGACAAACCGATTCCTATCTCTTATATAACATAGCATTATATCATATTGCAAAATACATGTGCCTTCCGTTCCCACTCCCACAGGCGAGGGTCTGGGGTGGGGTAATTTCAAATGTCGTTTGGGGGCAATGGCACCTAACTTTCATGCCAAAATTGTTATGCTTGTTTGTCATTAAAAGTGGGCATACACCTTATTCGCCAATTTTCGACAGACCCATGCTCCCCTATCCCAATCTGACCAGTACGAAGAGGCTTAACAATCGGGAGGTTTAGGGTTCGATCCCTTGCCCGGTCAAAGTAAGGTGGGTTTTCATTCCAAGAGTAAATCCACTGTTTTCTCATCAAAAGTGATCTTTCAAAGGAAACCAAATTTGACTCAGTCAGGTGTCATTAAGTGTTTCGGAACTAGGGCCACTTTTACTTAATTTAGGCCTTGAAGGGCGGTTGCTTTATAAAGCTGAGCAACACCAAATGAGGGAGCAGCATATGTCTACTGAATTATAACTTCTCTTCGGGTAGCTCACCAACTCAACAATTTAGGTCAAATTTGGTTTCTTTTGAAAAGCCAGCTCACATGTGAATACCGTAAATTACTCTTGGATGAAAAACCCACCTTACTTTGACGAGGGTGGACATGGAAACCCGAACCTCCCGGCTGCTAAGCTTCATCGCCTAAAATAACACCGACTTTATCCACTCGGCCACAGCACCGGTTGGCCGGTTAGGCCACAGCATTGTTGCTAGAGTTTATTTTTTTAATTTAAATTTATCGTTGTATCCAGGGCTTTAATCAATATTCTACCACCTCTAGCCATCAGTTATTGAGAATCTTGCATTCTGATTGGTTAAACACTGACCTGTTATTCCACAAGATACTGTCAGTAAACATAAACACTGACAGAAAAGTTTTTTACACATTTTCGGGGGTAGAATAGGAATAAACCACATTTGTCAGACTATTATTTTCTCATAAACCGTCTCGACTCCAAATTTTCAAAATAAAGGACTCGGCTTCGTCTCGTCCGTTATTTTGCCAAATTTGGAGTCTCGACGGTTTATTCACTAATAATAGTCTGCCAAATGTGATTTATTCCTTAAGCCTGTTTTCGTGTTAAAATCTTGGGTTCTCCGAATCTCCCGCGGCCATTTTAGTGGACGTCGCGAACCGCAAATGGCCGTCCGATCGCAATTTTAGAACCCAGGATCTAAACTGTTGAGTTACGTAGCCGTCGAAAGGAAAGTTTTAACTTATCAGGAATAGGCTTCCTTTTGGTTGCTTAGCGCCATAAAACAACTGGCCTTAAAAGTCCTGGACTTAGACAACCGTTTACAAGTGTTTGTTTCGAAGCCTTTGGTATTTTTCGTTAGTGTGTTGTCTCATATCAACGTATGATATCATTAAGTACCAGGGGCGTAGCTAGGATGAAATTTTTAGTGGGGCCTAGGTAACGAATGGGGGGGGGGGACCGGCACCGCCGAGGGTCAGGCTTGTCAAGACTATCTTAGCGGAGCACCACCATTGGTTGGCGAGGAGCGTGCAAGAAAATTGTTGACTTTAAAAACCCTCCAGATGGCCGGAAACGGCATTTCCCACGTGTTTTAAGCTGCGTGTACCCAGCCTTGAAATTCGAATCTCATGTCTGCCATTTCTCGAATAATGGGAAAAAATCTATGAAAAATGGTGATACACAAGGCCGCACATACACGTTTTTGCTAGGCGGCAAAAAGTGGGCATTACTGATCTGTGGCCTGGGGGAGGGGACTAAAGGGAACGGGAGTCTCCCTCCCCCTTGACGAAAATTTGTAATTTCAGGAGGACGTATGGATAGCGAATGGTGCAACATTAGAGGGATTTTAGCTTTAAAAGGAAAACGAAAAGTAGTTGAGACTAAGTGCGACAAAAGTCATTTTTAAGAGCTTGGTGGATATGATGTGAAGCATGACCCCAGCCATTGAACTCCGTTGTGGGGGAGGGTTTAAGGGAGGGAGTGTTATTGGTTATAAAACGTTTTTATGACTAAACTGGCACGGTTAAAAAACGTTTTTAACTCATTGATGATTGAAGCTACCTACAGCAACAACAGCCACATTGTAACTAAAGGCTATGCATAATCGCGCGTAGCGCGAGAATTTCAGAAAAGTAGGCTAGAAATACATCCTAATAGCTGTAATGATTGGTGATGTGCACAGATATAGGCATGTAAATATTGATCTACCTATTTGAATTTTTTTAAGTTCTATCATTACGATCACAGCTATTTCTTATATTTTTACTGCGTTTTCTCTGTATATTCTCAAAGTTGGAAACGGTGCTCTTTGAAAATTACTGAGGGTAATTGCCCGCCCCCCCCCCCCCGTGTACGCCCGTGGATATTATATTAGCTGAGATAATACAAGAATCATACTGAATTATGCATCCCTTTTCATTTATTTTGCCTGCAATTCTCCCATATTCACCTTCTAGTATATCTCTGTTACATCTGTCCATCACCCTATCTATAGGCTACATGTCCACTACCCAATTACATATCCCCTCGATCATTCCATTTGTCTCCAACCTAGGGTTGCCATATTTATTTTCTAGCAAGGAGGACATAGATCACTGTCCTGATTTAGGGGTCTAAGGGTTTCCCTTTGGAAAATTTTCCGGTTTTCAATGGTGTCTATAGATGCAAAATGGTGCTGTATTTGTTCACGGACTCAAGTCACCGTTATATTACTTGGTCAGACCTATAATACCATCAATAAATCTTTCAAACTATTTAACCCGCAAGGCAGAAGTAGAGATCATGTGGGAAGCACATAAAATCCGGACCTTGTTCGCAATTTTACAAATCCGCCAGGACGCCAGTGCAAACTAGTGAAAAGAGGACTTGGCGAAAACAATCGTTCTACAGTGCACTTGTCATGGACAAGGGGAGAGACACGACATACTTGTTGAGGATAGAAGAATTATTCGAACCCAGTACCTTACCGTACGGCATATTTTGTGTATGATACCGTATAGGAATAATCGTGTACGTAAGAATGGTCTTCAGTGTATGGTTGCCATGTTTTTAGTAGGTCAACCAGCCATTCGAAAGGTAGAAAGGGTCTAAACCTGACAATGTCACATCCGAATTTGTCGTCGGGACGTTCGTTTCATCGTCCAAGTGAATTATATGCGAATTAAACGACAGTGCAGATTTTATACCTAATTTAGTGAAAGTAGGTATTTTAAAGTTATATGTTGATTTCATACGTGAGCAAAATGTGTTTTTTACACATTGACTTTTCTTAATTCTTACACATTTTATTAGGACACAAAAAATCTTGGGGGAGGGCTGACGAATATCAGGGGGCAGGTCCCGCAGCCTCCCCCCCCCCCCGTAGCCACGCCACTGTCGAGTACGTGTTATTTTAACGATGCCTTGCTTGTACATGGCCTACATGCGAGTCCGTAATGTATTTGACATACTAACGTCAATTTTAGACGTGATTAATACTATTCTATATTAATTCTATGTCCGACTCATTTAACTGAGACTTCAATAATCGTTTGTAGTACTACGAACTCAGAAATATTCAATTTCCAATTTACTTTTCAGGAAGCACAGTACTGCTTAATAAGGTTTTTTTGTCAAGAAACTTTCATCTTTTCTTGCCGCTGCTTGTTAAAACAGTATGAGGTAGTTGTACGTTAATTTTATGTACTCTATAAAACTGCTGTCTATGATGGACTTTTTAATAAACAAGTATACTGAACAGTTTAATAAAATATATCCACCAAAGGTTATGTCTATTTAATGTGTATTTCTTCTAGCAATAAATGTCCAAAGTATTTCTATTTCGGTGTTTCAAACTGCATACTTAAAACCCAGGTCGCATGGGAGTAGTTTTATAACTGTTTCTTTCATAAATTATTCCGTTACTCCACTACAATTAGGAGCAAATCCCGCAGGGATAGAGAAGATGCAACTGCCGTCGAAGCCGTGGGAGAGCAGGGGGCTGGGGACAGGGGCGCCGAAGGCCTAACGGCGTGAGGTCCAGGGGCCCGCCTTAGGGCCCTGGTGGGGTCCAGGAGCAGAGCCCCGGTCGGTTCAGGGGCAAAGCCCCCGGAAGGTCTGGGGTATTTACGAAATTGTAGGCATTAAAATGATGTATTTTAGCTTCAGCTTCAAATGTCAGGTTGGCAATTAACATAGACCTGCCACAAAAATCACAATTTGACTTTTTTTAATTATATTCTTACTCCATGAGACTAAGTCATATGGGAATCGACAATGCTCAGGGCTTGAGGAAGTAGGGGAGAGTGGATTATTTTGAGGGTCTCTAGGGGCTTTGGAACAATAATTTTAAGAATGGGACATCTAGTATTCAGAATGGGTGTGCGCGAAGCGCGCTAAAAAGATCGCATTTTTTATACTTTTTAGTAATATGAGTAATTAATATAGAAATGCTAAGAAAGAAAATATCCTCAAGGAGAGGGCTCTTGCCCTCTCCCTTCGCGAAGCGCCTGTCTCTTATAACAGCATTTGGCACTTATAACGATACCGAAAATGACACTTTCCGTGTCTTACAACTTGCATCTTTACAATCTTTAAAGAGTCGCTAAATTAACACAGATGGATGGTAATAAAAATTTTGCTTTGAAAGTTTCTAGGGTAGGGGAACTTCCCCTACTCTGGTTACGGCCATGGGGGCATTGATGGGTTCAATGATATAGAAGAGTTTTTACAAAGCTATGAAAAGCAGGATGTTCTACATGAAATAACCTGAAACTGAAATTGAATGAAATTGAACGGCGAGGGATTTGGAAATGGTGATTTAGTCAAGCTGTCCTACAGGAAGTAAAAACGAGGCAATTCTACCAAAGCTTTCCTAGGCAGCAGTACAGCAGTACCGTAATGAGACATCGATTTATATAAGGCTCATGGAAAGCACGCCGATTTTTTCGAGAATTGCTGTTCCCTATACATGGGTAGGGTTTGGGACTTTGTTTGTAATTCCAGTGACCCTTATTTCAGATCTCCAAGTCATAATCGTGTGGCGGATAGGAGGAAAGAAGTTTTGCGGTGCCAGACAAAAATTTCAACTGTTACGTCAGTTTTCTCAGTTAAGTAAGTTTACGCTTGATTCTTGAATCAAGCGTATCTGCTCTACCCAGCCCGAATACGAAGAACATGTTAGTAACCTTGTTGATTTTTTTCTTAATAATGAATACCCTCTACCCATTATCAAAGAGGGAATCAGTAAGGCCTCCGTTTACCGCCGCGATAAATTGCTGTCTTACAAACCTAAAGTTGAAAACTCACGTATCCCGCTGGTTTTTGATTATTCCTCTAAAACCGAGGACTTACATAAATGCATTCGTTCGGATTTTGGTATTCTTCAGACCGACGAGTCCATCTCTGAACTTTTTGAAGACCCTGCTAGACGACAACCCCTCAACCTCAAATCTCTCCTCACATCCTCCATGTTTCGCACTGCTGGGAGCACAGGCAACAAAAGGTGTGGCAAGCCTAGATGTCAAGTGTGCCGTTTCATTATCACCGACGAAACGTTTACCCCTCCTGGCACTACTTGTAACATCCGTCCCCCTCCCCTGAACTGTGACACACCTAATGTAGCATATTTATTGTGCTGCAATGTGTGCGAGAAAGGCAACTATGTAGGTCAGACCGGCACCAAATTTAGGCTTAGGTTTAATAACCACAAGAAAACTATACTAGATAAGTCAGTAAATTATCCTGTATCTAAACATTTTAATAGTAACGCAAACCACTCATTGTCTAATTTAAGATTTATTCTGTTCAGTTCTAATTACCCATCTGTCATTCAAAGACTCAAATCGGAAAGCAAATGGGTGCTTAAACCGTCAACACATACCCGCGGCCTAGACAAGGACCTTGGTATCTTGAGCGATTTTCCCTGTGGTTTCCCGTTGAGCATCCACTGTGTACCATCATCCTTAAGATTTTAAGTTCTTTCTTTAATATCCGTTGTCTGTAATTAAACAGTCACTTCAGATTGGCGTTGATGTTGAACACAAGGTTTCCGTGGAATGACCACTATTTACCATCATACAATTTTGTTTTTTTTTTCTTTTCTTTTCTTTTTCCTCTCTATCTCTGATGTCTGTAATGTAAAAACCTCCACTTCACTTAACGCTGAGGACGAAGACAGGCGTCTTCGAAATATACGTTGTCTTGTTATCTTTTATGTGCTCTAATATTGTCATTTTTGTGTTTACATTGGATACGTGGACTTTCTTATATTATATAAATATATATACTATATAAATATATATATATTATAAATATATATATAATATATATATATATATATATGTACGGAAGTGTAGATGTGACGTTGCGACTTCTAAATATAAAAACTGAAGAATGGTGGGAAGCGGACAATATATTCTTCAGGTTAAAAAATTAAGCTACTCCAAATTGTCCGCTTCCCATCATTCTTCAGATTTTATATATATATATATATATGATATATACATATATATATATATATACATATATTTATGTATCTTAAGTCTCGAAAGAGCAAAGAAAAACAGGAAAACTAATAATTCTTTTTCAACTTTGTATTAATAATCATGGTCATATTGTTATTAACAACAAGGATATCTTTGACGAGATTCGCAACTTTTACTGCATGCTATATTTAACCCAGCTTCGTTTATTGTTTTATGAGCAGCCTTAATGAGCTAGCTGTAGTTTTCCCCTTGTGGTAAATGAGTGTCACACGGCTCCGAGTGCAATGTACATTGGAGAACCACCTGGCCGTGATGACCTGTCTGCTGATTTTTACAAATTTTGGGGGGCACTCATTAGTAACCTTGTTACTAAGACTTAATTGACGCTTTAAACTTCAGTTACCGATGAGGCATCAATTTTCTTAGTGCCATCTACAGGCCAATATCATTGTTAAAAAACGGATTGTAAGATCCAGGCCAAGGCTCAGGATTTAATGGAACATTTAAAAGAGCTTAGTATTCCATGCTTCCGTCTTCTTATTGACTTCAAAAGAGGTTTTTGATTCCGCCCATTCTGATTCCATTGATTACACCTTATATTATTTCAAATTTGAAAATAATTTTCGGCATTGGATTAAATCTTTGTATATCAGCAGTACTGCCTGCATTTTAAACAACAAATACTCGCCAGGAGTCTTTTCCGTTTAAAGGGAGTTTGGCATTTCCATTTTAAGGGGGTTAGAGAAGGCTATTCTTTGAGCACTTATCTGTTTATAATCTCTATTCCGATATCCTTGTTAGAAGAATTATCTGTGATCACAACATCAATGGTATTATTGTATCAATTCAAACTTAGAAATCCGTCAGCAAGCCCACGACACGACACTTTTCTTTAATGGTAGATCGTAATACCTTTATTAATTTAAGTGGCGTATTTAAAAGCTCAGTGCGGCTTTCGGTTTAAAAATTAATTTTGCAGAATCCTAACTTTTTCCTGTTGATCCTTATATCGGTGATCTTCCTGTTCATATTATCAAGGATGGGACTAGATCTCACGATAAGTACAGGACCAATTACTTTTTAAAGCTTTTTATCTCCTACAATGGCGGCAATCTTTTCCGACCTCCTAAACTATGTCGAGAAACATTTAAGACTAAAAAGCCCACTCAAATTATGGAATGCCAGGGACATTTCACCAGTTGATAAAAATAGCACAGCAAAATGAGCTAGTGTATCTCTTTCAAGTCTTGCCGTCAACTCTCCCGAATTAATTTATAAAAAGATACAAGATGTCATTTTCGATTTTATCTGGAATGGTAAACCTAACAAATTCAAATAAAGCATTATCATTTCCAATACTGAGAAAGACTTGAAGTTTCCCAAACATTAAAGAAATCTTGGATGAAAAGGTATCTAAATATATATTTAGTTACTAATGGTTACTAAGAAGGCATTTTTGTTCTTTTACTTTCAGAGTTTGATCAGAAACTGTGTTTTCGTTGCAATATGCATTTTTACGACTTTACGAAGGTTACAACATCTTTATAAGAGACAGGTTTGTATTGCGTAGAGGAGAGATACGTTCCTTATCCATCTTGTAATTTTGTTGACCAAATCATTTTTAATTATAGTTCCTTTCTAAAGACCGACAACTTTACCATTGTTATAGTAAGTTTCATGATGGATCTCTTCTCTCCCATTTTTGTTTTTGGACAAGCTTTCTAGAGAAATTTTACTTTGCTAGGTTACCTTTAGACTTGGCCAAGTCTCTCGTGAGTGTTCTCGTACTGCTAGTACCTACAGCTCACCATATTTACCTTGGGTTTAATACGCCCTCTACCGGCTGCTTATTTGTATTGCTTCTCAACGAGAGACTTGGGACACTTGGTTTCCGTGACGTCATACTAATGAGCTTAGTACATTATTCATAAGGAGGGGGCGTCAACCTCATAATCCAATAAACAGTCCTCATGTGCAGAAATTAGTATCGTCCAATTAAAGAGAATATTATTTGACATGACATATTTTTGACAATTGAGTCGCCGTAATTATACTCAAATAAATATTTAAAAACTAATTTACAACGTGAAAATTACACAAATAAAATTTTTGATGACAAATAAGACCTTTGTAATCCATTTTAGAGAAACATGTGTCAATACATTTCCCTATACATAATGGTACCATTTAGCGGTTCGTGTACTAACTCCAAACGTAAACAAAGATTAGCAGAATGGGTACTTGTACTTGTGAAGTTTCGTGCGTCCATACCACGGACTTCTTATATACATGGACAGAGCATATCGCACTAACGTCCTATGCGTAAATTGTCGCCACCGTGTACGTACACGAATAGGCTTACCAATATGGCTGCCTGCTATAGTCCTGTGTGTAAAAGTTTGGACTTGCTCAAGTGGATCAGTATCGACAAATTGCGTGAAAAACTTGTAATATTTTCGAAAGAATGCAAGCTCAGGTCAAATTCATCAAATAGAATGAAGGACTGTGATATTGTTCTTCCATTCATACTGATATTTTGTCTGAAATGTTGCAGATTCATCGTCAAATTGGGCAAATGGTGGCAACCCGGCGGCCATCTTGGTCAGCCTAAATTTGTTCGAACGGTGGCGACACTATTGATTGCGCAATCCTCTGTCCATGTATTGAAGTCCGTGGTCCATACAAAAGTAGCCGCCAAGCCCTAGCACGCGTGAGATAATCGAAGAGTGAATGCTCTATTTATTTTCCTCTGTGCTAGCACAGAGTTACTCTGCGTCATGATTCTAGCCACAATTAATTAAAGTTAAATCTTGTAGGTGAACAACGTTGGTTCAGCATGTAGCCTGTAGCAACTCCCTGCTTGAACCGTACTAAACTGACGTACATGATAGGCCATGCATATATCATATTATCACGGGGCTAGGCATTTCTTAATACAGAACTAAGATAGAGTGACTAAGTGATAAAAGAAAAACATGAGCATGTTTATTTACTGGTTGTTATTTTTTTTTTATGTTGGGCCTATCAATTTACTTATATGAAACCTTTGTTTTCCATGGATCCCTCATTACTGGAAAATGTGAAGGTATGTAGCTAATACTAGGCAGTTGTGAGTTTGCCTACAGGGCCTATAGCTTATGTAAATGTAGTAGCCCAGTTTGAATAGTGCAAGGAGTACTACAGTGCCCAGGGTTATCTAGACCTTGAAGTTTGGAGAGTGCATTGTATTTTTGTTACACATTCTCCATCATAGCCCATGTGAGAGACTTTACAAATTTTTCACATCTCCTGACCTTAATTAAATGGGAAACACATGATCGTCAAAAAAAGTCATGATTTCATGACTAAATTCAGACCATGTACTGTGTCTTTGGCAAAGTATTTTTAGCTTCAGTTACTGTATCATGGTGGCTTTTCGATCCTTATACATGCCTTTTATGCATGCATGTTTACAATTCTTTTGGCAGAACTTGATTGCATGGCCTGACATGATAATAGCTATGTGTGTACCATAGCCAACACGTATACTGTAGAGTCACATATCGCAGTCACCTTGAATGTCTTAAGGGTGGCTGACAGTATTCAAGCCCTTCTTTACTGCTTTCTTTTTTCTTCTTGGGTGGGGGGCACCCAAAATTAGCCTCCACCAAGTAAATTAAAATGTGGCAAATAAAAAATTATTAAATTTAGCTGTCAGAGTAATGCGTAAGGTACAACAAATGCCAGATGTCTTAAGTTTGATATAAGTTTCAATTTAACTCACAGCCAATCTTTGTGACCTTGTGTAACTTCACACATGCTCTACTTTGGATATAACGTAGCTATAGTATTTGCCAAGGCAGTACCACATTGTGAACTTACAAGAACTTATAAGTGCCAGCCAGTGTGAATGAAACAGAGAACTGTTTGGCAGATTTTTTAAGGCAATGTATATTGCCAAGGCAGGCCATTTAGACATGTTAATGTTGCGGTACTATACAGTACTGTAGAGTATGTATATATGAGCAAATTAGTATATGAAATACAGCAGCTTCTCCTATGGAAATTGTTTTCCAAGCCTTGCTGAGTCAGTAGGGGCCTCTGTCATTGCAGTTCTGTAGACTGAATTTGAGAAAAAAAAATGTTTTTGAAAAGAGTTATCCATATTTGTAACAGTCTTCTGGCCTCAGATGTTTTAGCAAGCACTGTCAGTGTATTTTAGGGCCATGTAAACAAATTTTTGAATCAAACTGTGTTAGCCTATATGAGCCAGAGAACTGGCTCCCTGCCCCTTCATCCTCCACCTACCAATCCCTGAGAAGTGGAGGGTACAGGTAAATTCAAGAGTTGACAACTTGCATATTTTCATTTTCCAGAAGTCAACTATACTTCTATGGACTTGTAACTGTTACCTGTACAGTTTAACCTCCTCAGTTTCTACCAAGAGAAACACTGTGAAGTTCAACAGTACATGGTCATATGCTTTATCCTGATGCATACATAACAATTGACATGTATGGTACTTGGTCATATGTGTCAGGGAAGGCAATTGAACTAACTTAGCAACAATTAGTGCATCTTCTTGAGCTAAACTGTTTCAAGCTTGCCTTCTCAAGACCATTTTTATTTTACATCATGACCCAAAAGTGAGGAAGACCTGATGCATGAGTATTAAAAAGTTGGGTACATGTATACATACATGTACCAAGATATAACAAATCTTCACACTGCCTGGCAAGACCTCTTCCTAGGTTGAGACTTGAGTTTACACCAGAATCTTTATCTTTGATCATAGGCGTAGGAGGCCAAGTTGATTTGGGGGGGCTGGACCGACTTGCCCGAAAAATATAACCCCCAATTTCCGCGTGCTCTAGGCATGTTTTCGACATGGTAATGTATATATCATATAAGCATGCATCGGTTATCCCTCCCCCCGATGCCAATTACATACAATAATTTGCCGTGTTACTACCTTCTTTTTGGTTTTTATTTTGACCGAAGTCGGTTATAGCCGGCCTGGGGGAGAGGTCTAAGGGGAGGGGGTGTCCCCCTCCTCTTTGGAAATTTTTGAAAAATTAGGTGTCCTTACATGCAATCTGGTGCCACATATGCTACCTTTGAAATAAACTTTGTGTTAAAACATTTGCGTATTTCAGGTACTAAAAAAAAATCGGCATTACGTTCTTCTCTTAGAAAATTTTTGAAAAATAAGGTGTCCTTAGATGCAATCTGGTGACACATATCCTACCTTTGAAATAAACTTTGTGTTAAAACATTTGCGTATTTCAGGTACTAAAAAAAAATCGGCATTACCTTCTTCTCTTAGAAAATTTTTGAAAAATAAGGTGTCCTTAGATGCAATCTGGTGACACATATCCTACCTTTGAAATAAAATTTGTGTTAAAACATTTACGTATTTCAGGTACTAAAAAAAATCGGCATTACCTTCTTCTCTTAGAAAATTTTGAAAAATTAGGTGTCCTTAAATGCAATCTGGTGCCACATATGCTACCTTTGAAGTAAAATTTGTGTTAAAAAATTTATGTATTTGAGATACTAGAAAAAAATCGGTTTTACCCCCTTCCCTTTGAAAATTTTTGGAAAATTAGGTGTCCTTACATACAATCTGGTACCACGTATGCTACCTTTGAAGTAAAATTTGTGTTAAAAAATTTACGTATTTTAGGTAGGAAAATATTAGCATCAGTGAGGGTGGGGTAAAGCCCAATAGCCCCTCAATACACCATTGATAATTATAATATAAGTTCAACCATTAAAAAACACACTGATGAATTAATACGGAATATATGTGCTGGTGCAATTCAAGTCAGAACTCTATATTAATTACCAAGGAAGTTTTTAAACTATTAATACCCTTTAGCTACATCACTGCATTATTTTTCTCTCAGTAGGCGCCCGAAAAATTCTCAGCATTTTGCCCGAATTTTCACAAAAATTTTTGACTGGGGGGGCTGCAGCCCCCCCCCCCGCCTCCTATGCCTATGTCTTTGATGCTGCATGGATTGAGAGCACTGTGGTGGTCACATGTGAGATTCTCTACAAAGTATTATGCAGTATGTTAGGCTATTACTTCTAGAGCAAATTTGACATGGAAGTTGTTTTTATGTACAGCAAGGACACCATAATACCAAATCTGTCATGGTCCATCACAGCAAGCATTTGAGTAATTATCCAGTAAATAATAATGTGTGTTGAAATTTTGGAGGATAATTAGAATTCTTTATTTTAAATGTAACTATAAGGTGACTTGAGTAAAGCTGATTCATTTCTACATTTTTGGAGCAAGCTGACCTACTTATAAACCAAATTCTGTGCAATACTGAACACACTTTTCTCTCCTCAAAAGCAAAATTCAAGTACTCTTTCATATCACATAATGTGATACTATATTTCATTATGGAAGATATTTCAATATATCAGTCACATTGCATTCAATCTTTAAGCATTGAGTGAGCACAATGTGTTGCTTCATAAGTCTTTTTTTCTTGAATCAAACTACAAGTACATTTATCAAAGAATATGTTCAGTTTCAGTATAAATATCCTGCTGTAGCATAGCATGTGTGTGTAGGGCTTAAAAAATTTCTAGAGCTTTGTTGCTTTGTTGAAAAAGGACAAGAAAAGTCTCATTGTTTAAGTTGTGGAATGTTGATCTTTGGGAATTTGGGTACCCAAGCTTTCATGCTTAGTGTGGTATTTTTTCATTTATTTCAGAAAACAGTTAAAACCAGTTTGCAGTAGAGCAAGTATTTCTATAATGATGACTGTGTGGAGGCAATGTTGCATTGCTGGCACACAGGTTTCCTTCTAACAGAAGCAATTGGTGTTGGTGGGGGAGGGTGTCTGAAAAGATGTTAATGAGAATGGGCTGAGTTGAATTATTTGGTTACATTCAATCTTCTCAGAGAAGGAATCTTACTACAGAGTGCATGTATGCTATTGCTTCAACCTGGTTTCCATGATAGAGAAATGAAGTAGTCTAGCAGATTAAGAGTGTAACAATCCCTCAGAATGGGACATCGTTGGGGTATCACTGGATAAATCTCTAGCTGAAGCTAGTACCCATATCCAGGTGGTTATACTGAGGAAGTCCGTAACTGTTTTACTTTGTCACACACTGTAGTAACCATGGTTTAAAGGGACCCACAGCCCTTCAATCAAGAATTCCAGGCACTATCACTAGTAGACTACCACATAATCTCCTTGGGGTGAAGGAGAATAGGGGAGATACTTCATGTAAGACTACCTCAAACTGAGGTGAATAGACAACTGAAGGGAAATGAATAGGCTGAATAGCCAGAAGTGAATAGGATTAGTAGGTGTCTATTCACTTCAGTTTGAGATTGGCTTACATGAAGTATATACCTAGAATAGGACTTTACTTTGCTATGAGATGTTGCCCTCCTAATACAGCTCTTAAATCAGGATGCTGCAACTTAAATGGCAGCTCCCTGCATGAATGTGGGCCTAAGGTATAATGAACATTTGAACCAAATGAAGGAAACAGTTTTGACAGTATTGATCTCTGGGTTTACAGTATTGATCTCTGGGTTTATTGAGAAATCACCGTTTGCTCAATTAATTTCTCTTCACAAGACTGGAATTAAACAAAAACTTTTTTGATGGTTAGTGAGAGCCAAGTTCCCACTAGTCATTTTACAGTACACACAGTAGGCCATTGCCTTATTAGGAATCATTCATAATTATAAGAATTACAAGAATTATAACACTTACTATGCTAGAAGAAAATTTAGTAGGGGTAATTTTTACTGTCTGAAGCAACTGAAGATTGCAGTGCCTCTAAATCTCAAACTTTTGGGGTCAGGAGTACTATGTCTTTGAGCTCAGTCATCTGTTGTTGTATAAACTGAATTTTTATTTGCAGATTTTAATGCCTGATAGTACAATTAAGTCAACGTTTTGTAGATACAGGTAATAAATCCTGAAAGTGGGATGGAAATGAGGGAGGGTGGCAGTTACCCAATTTCCTTATCCTTCTTGTCTTAAATTAGCAGGGATCTTGGGTCAAGGATTCAAGAGAAGGCTTCCTGAATAAGGGGATGTCCTAGTATAAAAAAATTTTCAGGTTTGTAATCTCTTGGATCTAAACTGATACAAAATTTGACTCATTTTGTACTGACCTACGTACATCAACTATCCTGAAATCAATTTTCAGGTAATGTTGCACTAGGTGTGCTACTTAAAACAACTGAATGGTTGCACAGTACCATGGTTATAGCTTTGGTCCACTACTTTCAAATTAAGATCCCTCCCCTTTAGCAATGTGACCTGAGTCTACTGAAACCTGCATTCTCTTATAAATGTTATTTCAACTAAATGATTGCATTATCTTTAAATGACATTGCAAAACATGTATTTGGTCCACTTGTAAGGCTGTAAGTCCACTACAAGGGCATATTAAATAGTGCTAGTCATCTTAAATTTTCACTGGATGTACCAGACACTTACCATCTCTAGCTGATAATTAAACTAATCCCTGTAAGAACTGTTTTGCATTTGGTAAATACTGCAATGGGCTCAGCACTTTGGGGGCACAGTCTATATGACTTGGAAAGGCAACATACACCTTCAGGTTGATATAATGTCTACACGCACAAGCCATAGACATGCTTTCATGGGCTGCAAGGCTCATGAGTCTAGATGACAGGTTCAGTACTATATCAATGCTTCCCTAGAGTAGACCAAAGATATTAACTCTACTGTAAACTTAATAATCCTAAACATAACCATAATCCTTACCCAAACCCTAATCTTACCTGAGGCTCAAACAAGTAGCCTATAAATTTTACACCTCAGTGGAATCCTAACCTTACCACCAGCTGGGCCAAAGAAGATTTTTGGTCCATCCTTTGTCTAGTGAACCTTGCAAGTGAAAGTTTAGTCTAGTGGGTATCCCACTTTCATGTAGAAGCCTAATGCCTATCAAAAAGGCCCTTCAAATAGTCCTTCAATCCTGGCTCAGTCCCTGCCTGCCCAATGTAAGGATCACAAAACCTCGAAGGTTTTTAGCTCTTATAGTCATGCTCATAGCTGGAATTTGTGGATTACGATAGGCCTAGAATTTATTTATTTAACTTCACCAGTGACTTTATAGCAAACTAGTATATTTGTATCAATGACAAATGTTGCCTATAATAAATGCAAAGAACTGTCACATAAAAATATGAAGAGCAATTTCTGCCCATGCAGGTATTTATTTCAAATAGGCCTATATCACCTTGATTCAGTTCTGCAAAGAATCTGACTTATCAGTCAAATTGTACTGCTCACTCTTTTGCAAGAAAAATTTGTGTCAAATATTGCACCATTGGTACCTCTTAAAATGAAAAACTTTTCCAAAGGGCTGGGGGACATCCTCTTCCCTTAGACCTCTCCCGGGCCATAGTCCATCAGTTCTGAATGTTGGTTACATTGGAAACATGCTAGGCCTAATTCCCAAACTACTTTGTTAATTTTGTGGTTTTCCGACCAAGCTCAGGTTTGCTACTATATTGTTCTCACAAGACACCTCCAAGAGGAACAAGCAAAGCTACTATAGCATTGCCTGGCATGCATGAGTGATTTTAACAATTGGTCTAATATAAAGTCTTAGTCATTACCCGCTTGAGGGCACATTGAGCTAGCAAGATGATAAAGCTGATACATATTGGCCTATAACTAAGTATACGAACAAGGTAGTAGGCCACTTCGAATCCCAGCCAGGCTCCCGCACTCGCGATTCACAGCAATGGCGTGCGTTGTGATTTGCGAGTGACGAAGGTTACATCTGCAAAGCGAACTTGCCTTCTACTGTGCTTTTCCTTACATTATCTGATTATGCGTTTTGTGAGAGAGACCGTATGGATGGCTACGCAGATATAAATAGCGAGTGCCGCGATGCCTAGGATCCAAAGTGTCCTACCTTGCTTGTACACAGAGCTGTATATGTATTTGTGTATAACGCTCCGAACGCCTGAGAATCAGACCGCTATCGATACCGATTTCGAAGCAAAACTTTCTTCAAATTAAGTCGCTGAACCAACGATTTTGCCTTTCTTTTATGAAAATCAAATCATGGCACGGTTTCGCTCCTCGTGAATCCTGTCCCGTGAAATTTCCAGTTGCAAAAACCGTCATATTGATCAATTCTTACGGCTGATATTGATGAGTTTTCGCTATCGGCAATGTCGTAGACCCTGCAGCAATTAATCACGTGATATAAACTTCATATAATATATTATGTTTATTCATATATTGTTTATTCACATACTACAATTCACATAACATTCAATTTACTGATTAAAAGTTGACAGACTACTACATATTATTCATCCCTAATTGAGGATGAATAAAATAAAGAAATAACATTAAAATTATGACGTCACAGAAACCAAGTGTCCCAAGTCTCTCGTTGAGAAGCAATTTAAATAAGCAGCCGATAGAGGGCGTATTAAACCCAAGGTAAATATGGTGAGCTGTAGGTACTAGCAGTACGAGAACACTCACGAGAGACTTGGCCAAGTCTAGGTTACCTTTTACTACTGTTACGGTATTTTAATGAAAATTCCGAGAGTTTGGATTGCGTCTACGTTTACTTATAGTGGGCATCAAAATAAAATTAAGATCTGATTCTTTAAAAGCCCAACACTTTTCAGTTATTTTTTTTCAATTTTACTTAAAAATATTTCTTCTTCTATCAAGTTCTGTATTAAATGGAACCAGGTATTTGACCTTGAAAACGAGGACTGGTCCCTTTTTTTACAATCCTCTTTTCAGCTGTCTCTGAAGCGAGAGTTCAGGACAACTTTAATTTAAATTTTACACCGCATTCTAGTAACTTTTACTTAATGAATAAATCAGACACCAAACTTTGTATTTTCTCCCCTGTGGGAGTTGAAATTTCAGAAAGTCTAAAAGAAGAGGTGAAACGTATTCAAATAATTCTAATCGAGTTTTCATCAGGCGTTCTTAATCTATCAGTGTTGAGTAGTTTCTTTTGTTTTTAGTTACATGTCCTCAGGCCTTTAAGGAGAACAGTTTGTTCAATAGAAACTTAAAATGTGTTTAGTTTTCTTACTTTTCTGTCATAGTTTGGCTAAATATTACTTTAAAAGTCTCACCCCTTAATATAATTATCCCTAAATTGTATCCTTAGGGGTTTTTCTACCTTTTTGGTTGGGTGCACGACGCAAATTTGATGCAGTGTACGTCATTACCGATAGTGGCAGCTGATCTGTTTGTGTTTTATATAAGTGCACATTTCTTCAAATCAGAAACGTTTTGCAAATACCTCACAACTATCAAAATCTTTTCCCATGTACATTACCTCATTTCTATGCTTATAACCAATATTACCTTATTGCGTTCATTTACTATTTTACTTAAGAGGTTTTAAAATGAGCCGATTGTTACTGCATTGTACTAGTGGGAAGTAATTTTTCAAACTTATGACAGTTGAAAGGATTAGAAGATGTCTGCGCCATAGAAATTTGTGTTCTCGGTACATAAGTTTTGTTTTAACTAGAAATTGAAAGAGTTTCAGTGCAGAGTCTGCACGCAACTGTTGTCATGAGAAATGGCTTTTATGCAACATTTCGGCGTGCTTTGGGCGCATTCGTCACAGTAAACTCTTTTTAGCTGATGAATAAAGACAAAATATATCTGAAATAATAACTGAGTAAGAAAACTTTTCCCAAAACTAGTGGTACATCTTTAACCTTTGTAAGCGCATCATATGCCTCGCTAATATCAAGAAAACGTTACCGTGATGTACAAAAACTGAAAAATTCTCCCATAAATTCTTTTCATAACGACTTATTGCCCTTATTATCGGTACATGGTGAAAGCTAATACTTTCACAAACGTATTTTGAAACATGCTGGTTAATTGGTTATTTCTACTTCCTCTAGTCCTACCCACTACCTTTACAAGGTGGTCTCTGAATTCTCGTTGCCCTTGCAGTCAAGTTTGTGTCCCCGTTATGAAATCAACCTAGAGTTTCCTATGGCCTTCCCCCACACCACGAGGAGGTAAACCCAGGAGACCCACTAAAGGCCTGCCATCAGGACCCATGAACCCCATGCCTTCTGAAGAGGGCTCCTTGCGGAGCTTGAAAGGGATCATTACTCATCCGATCATCTGTGGAGATTTCCTACCAGGGTTTTATTTAACATAAAGGGTAAATCTGAAAACACGATACCTCAGACTAAGATACTTGAGATGGACTTGCAATTAATTGGAAGGGCCATTTTGGTAACCTGGGAAGCATTTAGGCAAAAATATTTTGGTTTTGTTACGCGCCAGTGATAATAGCACTGCGCTTAGTGCCACTGCTTTCCGTTTTTCCAATTCCCCTTCCTCACCTCCGGTTACAAATTTCTTTATAAAAGGTCCCGTTTCCTACCCCCTCTGTACTGAGGGATTTGGCACTAGGGAGAAAAAATTATTTTAAGCACTTCGGACGCATATGTACACTTTTCGTCCATAAAGCTATTTAGGATGGGTCTATGACATCATTTTCAATGCTGCCAACGAAGTTCTAAACCCCAGGTGGTTCCCCTGCAAATGATGATTCAATACCTACACTTTTAACAATATCTGTCATTTTACAGACCTTTTCATCATAAATTTTCTGTTTTTGCCTTTTAGCAACAATTTGTATTGCAACAATAAAAAGTTAAAGATATAATTTTTGTTTATCTGAGAAACTTTTTTTAATTTTTTTAAACCCAGCTTGACTGTTATCATGAAAGGTTATACCAAAATATCAGCAAACTAAAGAATTAGTTGAAATATTCTGTTATTTTACTCCTGTTTTACGTAAATAAACTGTCGTTTAACCAACATTCATTTTTCGACCCCCCCCCCAAAAAAACAGTAATTTAACAGAGAGGTTCGGTAGACAAAAAATCCTTAACTTTTCACCTTTATAACATATTGTTCTGTGAAGTTTAACATACTTGCCAGCAATTACACCCCTATTTTAAAATTACTTGACGTAATTTACGTTTATTATGAGGAAAATCTAATTATTACAATTATAGAACTGATATTTTTACACATTTAGAAAAGGTCTACGTTGCTTATTGCAAAGCATTGTGAAGTACTCACATTACACTTGAATAAGCAGAGCTTGTTTTTTTCTGGAATTTTCCTTAAAATGATTATTGTTGCTTCACCTAATGTATTTTTGCGTTTCGTTTTATGAAACTAATGAACTAAATGTACCTTGCTTGAAAATGATTACAAACCATAGATTTTAATTCTTTGTAGTATTTGGTTGGTAAAGAATTATTTTATTGTACAAGAATTACTTATTTTCCAATTACAAAATTCCTAAAGAGTATAAAATCCAAACAAGAAAAATTGCATGCTCAGAGTGTTTTGATCGAGGGCAATGTACAGAGCTTGTGATTGTTTTGCGGTGGTGGCTTTTTCGAGCAGTTACAGTGAGCTCTTAGATTAGTTTTTTGTGTTATTAATTTTGGTTGTCACTTTGGAAACGTTTCACCGTCTGGTCGTGTCCTCTTTTAAACACGTGAAAAGCATACCTTGCTTTCCTTCGATTCTTTGCCAAAGAGCCGAGAGGACTTTCGAAAACGAACAACCTCGCTTATAGGCCTATTGGCTGGGATCGTGTGTAGTATCAGTTCTCATCAGCCAGTCTAGAACTGGGCTACCAATGACAGACCTATGATGTAGAGATATGACGGTCAGGCGCTTGGTAATGTTAACTCTCCGTGTCCCTTGGGGACATAGCTCATTTTAGGGAGCAGTACTCCTTCGGGAATAACGTTTGGTTTTCGCCCTTAGGCTCCTCAAGAGAGAGTCGAGGACGCTTTTGGATAGGTACGACTTCACTTCCATCCAGTCTAGAACAAGGCCACGCATGGCAGACCCATGATGTAGAGGTCCGAAGGTCAAGAGGTTGGTCATGTTTAGACTAAGTGCCCATGGGGGACATAACGTTTGGTTGTTCGCCCTTCGGTTCTTTGCCAGAAGTCGAGGGGCTTTAGAAAAAGTACTCGTCAAGTAGCTCTTAGTTGTAGTGTGAACATCTCACCCAGAGGGTTGAAGCATTAAATGAAGCAATTACCCAAACAAACAATAAAAAACTAATGCAAGACAATATAATTTGAAATTTTGGATGTTACAAACATAGTCGGTTGTAAGTTAACGTAACAGTAAAGTAAATAAAATTACGAAAGTTATGTTTTTCGACTAACAGTAGGTTTTTGTAAAATAATTTACACGTCTTGAACAAACTGTAAAAGAAAAAAATTTCTGTTTTTTTTACAGTGTGGGCGTAAAAATAACAGGGATCGATTGGAAACCTTTTCCAATCTATTTATGTTACTTTACAGAAATAAAATAGCGTGCAGATCCGTTTTAAAAGGAACAATCAGTCGGATCAGAAATATATTGTGTGTACGTTGTGTTAAATAATTGTAGTGTAGTGCTTTGGTGCAGTGTAATGTACAAAACATGTACAAGTTTGCACATGTGCTTTCAACATAAACCGCATAAGAAAAACATGGCGTCACTTGAAATGGGTTTATTCAAACCACCCCTGGAAAATCCTGCATAAGGGCCTGTAACAAGTTCCATACATTTCTTGGTTCCAGCTCGACCTTTTTGAATGACCTTACGTATATGTAATATCCCTAGAAATTATGTTACAACAGAAAGTATGCCGTGTTAATATCTTTGGTGAGTAATGTATTCCTGTTAATATTCTCAGTAGTAGAGATTATATGAAGAAGGTTAATCTTCTGCAATTAGGTCATACATATACACCGTTTGTGTGTCATATGTAGGTACGAGAAGTTTCTCTCCTTGAGATGTTTCTACTACAGTGACTACTGATGCCCTTCCATCCAACTCTCTTGTTACTAATACCTGGCTGCCATGGTGATTGTATTGAACAAGGTAACATTGCTGAGGAAGCCCATAGCTCTTCCACAACATGTAGACGAAACCATTCTTGTCCGTGCACACACTGCGGGGTCGAAAGCTATTTCTTTCTAAATTAGCTTTCATTAATTCTCCCACCAGTTTGCTCTTTAACCTGTCCATTGTAGTCACATAACATTTCTCCCCGTCATAATCACACACAAGTAGATGACCGTCACTGATAGTTATACCTCGTGGACATTTGATCATCTCTGGAAGAGTCAGGAAGTGAAGGTAATTCAGTTGATTATCAAATACATACACATCTCTGCTGTCATCACCTCCAACCAAGATGTGATTGTTGACAGAATCAGTAGCTACACACCTTACATACCGATCTTTCGGCCAGCTGTTCGTAACGTCACTGATGTTCTTCTTGATGTATGAACCATCACGTAAATCGTACAAACCAATTTCGTTGGGTTCAGATACTGTTGCCACTTTATGTTGTGACAAGGATTTACAGTACCGGGCGGGCCAATGTTTTCCTGTGTTCATTGTCTTCTCCTGCATTATTCTACCATTCATCTTTATTACAATGATGACTGATGCCTCACGGTCTGGCGTGATTCCTGATATGACAATGTTACCATCACCAACACTTGTCATATCACAGACACGCAGATTTGAATCTGTAATAGTTATTTCCTTTTCAACTTGTTCGGATATTTTTGTAACACTTGGTTTTCCAATGGAGTATTGTTTGTAATTGACTGTCACGTAAGTCAATGTCGTCCATTCTGGAAAGTCCTTTTTTAAATCTTTCATTAGATTTGTAGCTGCTATACACATGTCAGGAATACATTGCACGGCAGACCAGTCGTTGTCAGAAGCGAGGATGCTAGAGGCCATAACGTTTAAGGCTTCAAGTCTCTTTTTTATGTTATCAAAATGCTCGGACATTGTTTTAAAGGTTTTGAAATTCTCAGCCAGTTCTTTCTCTACCTGCTCCAATAAATCCTCCTTATCTCGTTGAAAGCGTTCACGTTTTCCATGAAGCTCACTTAGTTCCTTCTCCAGAAAACTTTCTCGTGCCTTAAAGATATCTGTTACCTCAATTTTCTTTACCTTAAACATTTCTTCATACTTTTTCTTAACTTCCTGCATTTCGTTTTCCATTTCCCTCTGCAAAGAATCAAATATCTTTTTTTCTGCATTTCGTTTTTCCTGTTTCACTTGTTGTCTCCTCCCTTCAATATCCTGCATTTTATTCATTATTTTCTCATCCTTAACGTCATGCATTTTTATCACCTTCTCTTTTTCAATATTTACATTTATTATCAACCTTTCGTATGCCTTTTTTGATAAAATGAGCTTTCTGTCCTTTTCTATCTCTTCTAGACTTTCAAGTTTTTGAGCAAGCTCTTCTCTTTTCAACTTAGCCAATGTTTTTCCTTCATGAAGTTTGTGTCCTTTATGTTCACCATAGGTACATGCCATGCAAACTGGAAGGTTGCTACAAGTTTCACAAAACAGTTTCGATATTTCTTCGTAATGGATGTGACACCGTGGCGCATCTCGCATTGAAACCAACTTCTCTTTTGTAATGTTTTTCTCCTCAATATCTTCAAGAGACAAAGTGTGCTTTTGGTGGTCCTTTAAAGTTTTATTTGTGACATGAAAATTTTGACAATTATTGCACAAAAAGTCGTTACATTTAAAGCAATATGCTGCAACTCTGAGATGTTTTGAACAACTGTAACATTCCCGTATTTCATCACTTTTAAGTGACTGTTGAATTTTTACATACTCAACAAGACTTTTGGAATAAAAGTCTGTTTTAAATCCGTCAACTCCATTAACTGGTATCTCAATTTCTTCCCTACATTCGGGACATTTAATGACGTCATAACTTCCTTCTATAAATGATTTCAAACAATCTTTGCAGTATCGATGAAGACACGGCAACTGTTTCGGTTCCTTTAGTTGTTCCAGACAAATAGAACAGAGGCAAAACTTGTCCTCTATATCTTTCAATGGAGATGTAGTTGCCATGTTTACGTTACGGTTGTGTCTGTACATGAGGAATAAAGGGGTCTTCGTTAAGTTAAAGTAAGTCATTTTCAGGAACGATTTTACTGCGTGAGGTGCTCTAATGATTCACTAGGGATTTACTTGGGTTAATGCTCCATCTGAGCACAGAGCAGGATTCAGTGAATCTGAATAAACTTTTAAGTGGTCACTCTACCCTAGGAGAGACGATCTCCTACGCTTCTGTATCAAAAATGCAGGGAAACAAATTCTAGCTAACACTTAACACACATTTTTATGTGGAGTGGGCTTATGATATCCCATGTGGCTCTCCCAAATTACCAAATTTTGGCGGCAACACTCTTTGTAAAGAAGATTCCAATCGGCATGCTCTTTGCAGTGCCTGTGCCCTCACCTAAATGTCAGAATTCCTATCTGTGGCCTGTATTTTATTATAGAATATTAGTGCCTAGACCAATATTAGACACTTCATTTAACGAGTTGAATTTATTACATTTTAAGTGACATGAAAATAGTTTGTCATAGTTTGAGAGGCAAAGATCTGCCTGAAGAAAACATGACAGAGGCCTTTAAATATCATGAAGGTAATTCAAAATGAAAAACATGCGAAACCTTCTCTTTCTTAGTTTATTGACATTAGAGAAAAAATTTGTGTTTACATTGGGTCAACTGGTCAACATGACACCGCCAGAGCATTATTGTTCTTTTTATGGAACTATTCAGTCTTACCGACAAAACTGTTACACAGTAGCTTATTTCTCCAAAAACTTTACCATTACAAGAGTTGTGAATATTGTATGATTTCAAATTTGAGAACATCCGGGGATTAAGATGTTCATTAAATTTGGGTCAAGTCTCTCGTGATTTTCTGAGGCCTTTCTGCAGAGAAGGATGCGAAGCGATACAGATAGTCAACCGAGAGAGATGGTGTTAATGAATAGATAACCAGCACAGTGTTAAGGGTTAACTAGAATTTATTTCCTTGCTCCTGTGATACAGAGGGGCAGTAGATCGTCTACAGTTGAAGTATGCAGAATCCTTGGCCTATTTCGCTTGTTGACGTCAGAGTCCAAAGACAGCAAGAAGAAAACAATAAGCCAGATATATTGTCTAAAGAAACTATGCAGTGACGTCATCAACTACTTAAAAACCACCATGTTAGAGGACATGCTGCCTTACTGGGTGAAAAAATCTCTCAGACTGTTAACATGAGTGTTCTTCCAGCAGGGCTGGCGCACTTCAGTTTTTATAACCCTGTGATGTCATGTACATAAGGCTTATTGTCTGATTGTCCCTAGCCGAGGGCAAAGAATGATTTTCTCCCACCCTTCTCCGAGCCGTATACCTATCTTACGTTAACTTACAGTTCGCTGCATTAATGAAACTACCGCAACAATAAGGACCTACATATGACGACTTGGTTCGGTTTTGATGAGTATTGTAGCAACGGCACAGAAGTGTAGTGGGAGTACACGACTAAACTGCGTTCATGTCTCATTGTCTTCTGGATGACAAACGAACGCGACTTACGTGTTTTCTACAATAAATCACTGCAATCGAGCAAATTAGGGGCGCGCTAATACAATTACACCCAGTGCTATTTCTTCAGTCACTCCACTACCAGAGTGAACGAATACCGAAACGGTTATAAAACGTTACGTTCATCACATGAATGATTCGGGTAAAAATAGTTGACTGCGCGGATGATCACAGATTTGACAGGGTGTGAATAAGGACAATCATTTACGCTTCCTCCAGGGTTTAGGAATTCACCCATTTCTTCTTTTGGAGTATACATATTTGTTTGGAATGTGGGTGTCTTCAGTTGCAAAGAGCCTGCGTGCTGCTTTATCAGGGAAAATGCTTTATGACGCTGAATGTTGTGCAAACCAGTGACGTAGCTAGATATTTTTGTGGGGTTGGGGGTGGGGGCAAAAGCAAAGAATTTTCGACAGATCATTATCTTGGAGTAATGATGTACTATCTAAGCGTAGCTCCACCATCATCTGGCGTGTAGCGCGCGGAAGAAATTAGATTAAAATATCTGAGACTGTTTTAAATGACACTTCCAGGCCTTGTCAGTAACCTTTTCGATTCGTAATTCTGTTTAAAAATATAAGAAGTGCTGTAAGTAAGCCCTAAGAATATAATTTTAGCTACTAATTTCCGTTGTAAGAATTTTTAATTAAGGTGGTAAAATTTCCGACAGAGACTAGAAATTTCCGACAGAGGCCATCGGAGGCTATGTGGGGGGGGCGACCGCCCGCTGCCCCCCCCCTCTAGCTACGCCACTGGTGCAAACATCTCCTGCAAGAGTTTAAGTAATGATAAAAATAAACGGGATGTTTCCTGATTTTTTTTTTCGAAAACGATCTAGAATCTTCAGGCTCTCCATGGGCATATGTATACAGTGGCGCCGGCACGGGGGGGGGGGCAGTTTCTTTAAAAAGAACCCAAAAGTTTTGGCATGTTTTGTGCGCTGTAGTAGGGATTTGCTTGTTTTAATTTTTCCATAGTTCCGTTCCATCTGGCTATCAGCACAAGCCCACCCACCCCCTTACCATTTAACGTGTTGGTAGACTACATAATTTTTATGTAAGGATCGGTAATACCATCCCCATGTCGCATCAGGGAGGTGGTACTAGATAATACCACCTCCTTGATCGCAAAACCTACATTCCTCTCTTCTCTTTGTCTTACAGTACGATAAGCAACTCTCTTAGAGAAGTTAAACTATTTCATCGGACAAACAAGGTGGGTACGATATAATGTGTTCTCACCGATTGGAGCCAACCGCCCAGACGGTAGACCTATTTTTGCTGAAAATGATTAAATAAGTATACATAATTTTTGGGAAGCCAGAAATGTTCGAGGATATGTAATTCCGCACTTCATAATTCCCGAAAAATACTAAATCAGCTTTTCAAGTTTACAAGGATTTTATTCAAAATATGCCCTGCGATGTTATCATGGTATAGTGCGTAGGTTTCTTCCAATCCCTCCAGTACCTCTCTACCCCTGTAGATATTGTACCAGCAACCCGTCCCTTCTTTCGGGGCTTCGGGTTGCTGGCCCTCCTGTAGGGCAAAAAGCTGGCGTCACCACTGAGTCAATAAGGGGGTTTGTGGTAAATATCTCTCTATTGTCACAAAAGATATTCAAGAGTATCCCAGCAATTTTATGTATTATTTATTGATATTGAAACAATTCCAATAACCACTCATTCTCGTATTCACAGTTACATGCATAGATAATCACTAGACCATGACCTCAATCCGTGCAAATGAAGTTGCCTTGGGACACGCCAGTTCCGCTTTCTTTTTTCATGGATTACATTCTATCATTACCGCAGTATAGCAATTCTTATTTCTTCCGAAATTTAACATTCTGCTGTACTGTAAAATACATTTGGCTTCACAGTTTCCCAACAGGCATATGAGCGGGACCTGAGGGTAGGGCGATTTCATAATGTCTCTTTCAGTACACTAGCGCCTAACTCTTAGGACAAAATCCTCACGATTGTTTGTTAAAATGGGAAAATTTCAGCCCAAACACCATCCGCGCCCCTTGTGAAATGTCTTCCGATAGACCAGTGCTTTCTTTGCCAATGTAGACAGAAATCTACAAATGTTTGTTTCGAACTCTGTGTTTTTCTCTTTGTAAGTACATTGTCTCATGTCAAACTTAAGATACCAGCGTAGTTATCTGAACACCTCTCTGTAGCATACGCAAACTAACGTGCTCGTCCTCAGTTATATTTTATACGCAAGCAGTTACTAATTGACTTAATTTTGAGACTTAACTACACGTGTTTTAATACCTTTTACTCAGAACTCTACATGGTTTCTTCATTAACCTTGCAGAAATCGCACACACTTACCAAATTCTTTTTCCTGATGTGAGTTTCGTCTTTTCTGGTCGCTGCCCATTAAAACTGTGTGATCAGCTGCACGTAAATGTATGCACACTGTAACACTGCTGTCTATGATGGACTTTGTATAACACGACTACACTAAACAACTGAACGCAAATATATTTTTAAAGGTCATGGGTATGTAATAAATACGATTTATTGCATATAATTCTGACAATAAATTTCTTTGAAGTACTCTTAAAGGGGTTTATTGGGTTGATATTGATTATTTTGTAAAGAGTTTGAAGGGAATCATTGTCTGACAATGTTTTTAAATAGCTTCTTACCCATATATCACTTCTTTCAGTTATCGAAAATGTGACACATTGTAGTTTTGGTAGACGGGGGTTGCATATGGTTAATATCTAATGGTAAAAAGTGTCTGGTCACGAATTTGTAATGGTTTTAAATTAATCATTATCCTATCATTGCCATTTCAGTTGTATGTCAGATGTGCAGAATCTCTTAGTTTGACCATTTACCATCAAGATGTGAGTAAATCTCCACAAATGTTAAAAATTTCATGAATTTTGTGAACCCATTCAATAAGCCCCTTTAATCCAGTGTGTCAAGCTACATGCCGGGTGGTGTTGGGCAGTTTTGGGCTGTATTACGCATTGCGGGACGTCCATCATTCCTATCTTAAAATAGCCTGTTTAATTCCTTTTTCGGTTTTTAAACACGGGTGAACTAAAATGACCTCTGACCTCCATCAAAAACCAATAGGAACCCTCATATTAATGGCATATCTATATCCCAAGTTTGTAAGTAAGAGAAGATAAAATATGAATAACAAATATTGGAAAATTAAGGGTGCTGAATGAGATCAAACCAGGAGCTTTAGAATGAGAAACAGAACACTTTTCACTACACCACTGGCATTCACATTTGTAAGGCACTCATGGTAACCATGTTATAGTCTCAGCATACTTCCCACGTGTTCCTAATTAGGTACTTAAATTTTCCAATTTATACAAGATAGTAACTGCCATAATAACTGGAATTATACCAGAGGCACAAATAAAATATAACAGAGGTGATGAACCTTAGCCTAAGAAATTGGCTCCCAAAATTAAAAGCCTTAAAGCCGAAGGTAGCCATTGTATTCCAACCGCGGGAATGACGTTCATTAATAATTAATCTGTAACTTCAAAATCTGTTCCTCGGCTTGTGAATAATGAATAGAGTCACGTGTAAGTGCCAATTCTGAACTGATCTGGCCGCAACAAAAATGTTCTTAGTATCCCTAGGTTACAAGGGATGACTCGAATGTAGAGATATTATCATGGCCGCTACTAAAGCCTGGTGATGATTTTTCAAGATGATTTTTCATTTTTTATTTTTTATTTTTAATTCTTTAAGATGATTTTTTATTTTTTATTTTGCACGGTGATTTCATGCCAAATCGATCCCACAGAACCTGTGGAAATCCGGCGAGGCCCAACTCGGATGAAGCGAGGCCCAACTCGGATAACACCTTTTGTTTACACAGGACAGATAAGCACGGTTGGCTAGAACTGGAAGAAAATTTAGCCCTGTATATCTCCCCCAACTTTAATTGTTACCTTTTTCTTGTTTCAGTGCGATACGTTACTTGCTCAGTAGTCCTAAAACGATGTTTTAAACGTAAAAATCTAAGCAGTATTGACTGAAATAGTAAAAATGGGGTGCTTTCAACAGTCATGGACTTCCTCCCCGTTTCAGCCGTTTCTAATAAACATCCGGCTAATCCTTCTGTACGTGTTTGCTTCCACAGAAAAGGCACTAAGTCGACGCCCAACTCGGATATCGGCTCTGCCTTACAAAGTGCATTACAAAGTGTATAGCACTGAAAAATTACAAATTTGTAGACAGATAATGTAATTTCGTTGAAGTATCGTGCATCAATGAATTGTCTTGTTAACTTAACCTTGTATGTCACCGCTTGGGTAGGACATGTTTTATGTCATCAATAATACCATAAATTAAACTATGACAATAGATAATTTATGGAAACAAGAGACCTGCCCGTTATAGGGAGATTAGCTTTTCATGCTAATAATGCATTTAAATATTGGAATGCAAAGACGTGCATAGACCTCCCCAACCTTCCCGTAATACTGAGACCACCCAAAACTAAAGTAGCTTTGGGGTGGTGCTTGTGGTCTCGGATCGACACTTGTGTGGTCTGAAAGATCATAAGACCAACTCCATGTTGGTCTGTAATGATCTGAACTTCTAAATAATAACCGAGAAAAGGTGAAAAAAGCAATGATTCAATTAATTAATTACGTAAATTTTCTTGTCCATCTACAAGGCAATTCTGGCAGTTAACATCAATGAAATGAACTTGCGCGTCGGAGGTCAATATGAATCTTCCCATTACTTTATTCTACAAGTGTGCCCTTTTAAGTTGCAAAGCGTGCTACCCTGAGATCACATTTACTTTTCATTCTGTGTAGCTTGGCTTTCTCTTTTTGTGTTTTGTTTTTCAAGTTTTCTGATACTTCATTATTTTCTTTAGTGCCCCCCTCTCTTCCTGACGCTAAGTTGTTCGGCAGTGGTCTGAGTACGAAGCTCAGAGAGTCTCTGAAGTCCTCGGTTATACCTTGACCATCGGTTGGGTGGATAGAAATAACAAAATCAACCAATCAACCAATTTCAAAATCAACCAAAGCTCACATTAGCTTATTGTTCTGTTATATTATCAATTAAACGAGCCAAGCATGAAGCAGCGAATATGTTTTATTATCGACTGAACTTTTCAAGATTTTCATGTATTTTGAATAATTCAATGTCATGTAATTCGCAACGGCTACCAACCCCCGAAACAGCTGATGCGCACTATCTAAAAAGGGATTTTCTGATTGGCTGATTCTATTGTATTGTATCGATTGTATTCTTTGTTAAGGTTAGGGATTAGGTAGGGATTAGAGCTAGCGTTAGCCAGTCATAAAAATTCTTCTAAGACAGTGCGCATCGCCCCCCGTAAAGTTTATATAATTTTGCTCTCAATGAAAGCAACTTTATTAAACATCTTGAAGTTTTTATTATATTTGCCTTAAAACCCCCCAAATTGCATATTCCCCTCAATGAAATTTTGAAATTCTGCTCAACAAAAACCTAGATTTTCAAATTTTCTCCAATTAAACCCCTAACTTTTCCCGGGCATTAGTGGCTGATTTTCTTCCTTTCAGTTCGCTATCCTTGTAGCACCATAAGTTTGGAATTTAAGTATTCAACCTTGTTGGGTATTGCACCATTATTATGCTCTTCTTTTGAAGTCCATCCTGCTGGTTATATACAAACTGCAGTGGATTAGCTGGTGTCTGACACTTTTTAATCTCTGAAGTCAACTTTTCTTTCTTTTTCTAAGTGTGTAATTTAATTACAACCTTGTTTTTGTTTAGTTCTTTCTCTTTTCTTTCTCTTGAGCATATGGAGACACGCGATGCTGATTCGTGTTTTTTACAGGCTCAGATGAATTGTTGCTATCTGGATTTAAATGTTTTCAATGGTTTTGACAAAATACATAATATAGAGTTTCCTGTACTACATATAAATGTTAGTTCGTTACCCAAAACGTTGACACCGATGTAAATTTCATTATAGTTGTGTTGATTAATATCCATATTCATTTACTGCTTTCACGGAGACATGGTTATATGATAATGATTATGCGTCAATCTACAATTTTTTGGAGACCCCTTTTGTGTGTAAGGGGCGTTCAGACAAGTGTGGAGGAGGGGTTGAATAGTACACTGGGAGTGGTCTGCAATTGACTGTTTTGAGCAACTTGCCAACTTCTGAGCATTTCGAGTCCTTATTCCTAAAAATTAATAACACTGATTTAAAGAGTATCGCTTTAGAGTTATATGTTGCCCCCATGAAGTTGCTGGCCGGTTCTTTGACGTCTTCATATAATTATGTAATTAAATATCAACGGCATGATGTCTGTTTTCTTGTTGGTATTTTAACATTTACCTTTTTTCTGAACAAACTGCTGACATATTTGTGGACACTTTATCATCGTTTTCCTTTAATCCTGTTATCTACAGACCAACTAGAGTAACCAGTGTGTCTGATGTCATGCCGTATTGATAATATTTTCACCAATATCAATCTTATGACTCGGTCTACTGTTATTAAAACTGTTCTATCAGACCATTATCCTATTGCTATTATTTGTGATGATTTATAGTCTATAACACATGCTCATAAGAAGTATTAACTTGATAGGTGATACACATACACACAGCTGCAAAATCTTAAGCTCGAGAAAGGAGCTTAGTTTATGTAATAGACCCTTTTCCAAAAAGCAATTGCAATGGATTGTGGGATGGAGTTCTAATAGGCCATGTTGTTGTCAATGGCATTTTGCTGTGGCAAAAAAATGATGCACACCAAAATTCTATCCCACAATCCTTTGTAATTTCCATTGGGAAAAAGAGTTCATTGGTATGATGCATTTTCTGATAATAATGAGCAGTCGCCCTTTAGAACCCTTTGTAATAAACTATGTTTCCAATAGGTATTGTCCTCTTCAAACTTTAAAGTCAAGGAAAAGTTTACAGAAATCACCCTGGACTACCTCACGTATTCTTACCTCTGTTCGTAAAAAGAATATCTTGGATTGCACGTAGGAAAGAAGCCCTGCCATACATACTTTTCTCCAATATAGAAACTGTTTTAACAGGTTAACACCTGTTGTTGGCAATGCTAAGCAGTCCTAGTATAATAACTTCTTTACTGAGCATATAATGGACTATACCGTTATGTTTAACAATTTCATTTCTACTGTTGGTGAAATCCTTGCCAGGGAAGTAAATGAACATGGTGTAAGTTTTGAGTCCTGGTTAAATCGTGTTGATGTGCCAATTAATTGCGTCTAAGACCCAAGTCACCAGGTAATGATGCCATAACCAATGAAGTCTTAAAACATGTTCATGAATAGATTGTGGATCCACTTACTTATATTTTGAATCTATCTTTTTCTTAGGACATGAGGGGAATTATATGTGCACATTAGTCCTATAAACTGTATACCTTTTTCCAGGAGTGGACGGGGGACAAATGAGGGGCATACCCCCTTTGGTGGGCCACTGCAAGCAAGTGACCTTAGGATGGGTCATTTAGTAGAGTGAAACTTGCTAAAATTAAATTAATCATAAGCGTAAAGTTGGCGATCAGTGCAAATTCTTTACTGAAAATGACGCATATGGTTGTCTAGGTTCGGAATATGACAGATACTCTCTATAAGTTGACTTTTTTGCATTTCAAACCACGAAATAACTGACAAATAAGCTTTCAAGTATTAATCATCAAGTTTGGTATCAAACTAAAGCTATTATCATTTAGAATCAAATTGCATGTAAAAAAGTTTCATGTCCCCCAAAATGATTTAAAGGCTATTTGCAATCAAATGAGGTCCAAGTGGTATAACACTTCCCTTGCGTGCTAGGCCAGCATAACACATGAGTACACTACAGCTGCAGTTTTTGATATGAACATACTGTCAGGCCACAATATTTGTAGTACTGGATGATAGCAGTGACCCATTGTTAATGCTCAAGTAGCTCAGGAATTATAGTCCTCAGAAAAGTATGGCGAATTAATTCACTTTTATTATGAAAGCTGTCTGTGCTGTATTTAGTGATTTTTGCACGATGATAACATTTTACAGGAATAAGATACGTAGCTGAAAAGTCAAATATAAGGTGATTTACTACTGAATTAACACAATTTTGTGTCAAACCTCAATAATTGGCACAGGTGTGAATATACGGGTTTTTGACTTGCAATTTGTCACTTGTCAAAGATATTTTCCTAATCTCTGATCCCCGTGCAAAGCCCTAAACTAAGTGTCAAAGGACCTTCATAATTTAGCCTCCTATTGTTAGGTTATATAGGTCTAAAATATGGGTAAAGCTATGGAACCTTACAACGTTTTCAGTGATTAAGTAGGTGGAGTTCAACACTGCTTCCTCTAGAATTGTGAAAACAGGTCATTATAAAGGTCGTTTCGGTAGCATAGTACACACAAGAAGATGAAAAAATAAAACAATTCAAAAGGCCGTAGGATCAATTTATTTAATTTTTAGTCAAAATCAAGGTTACAATTTGGAATTTGGAAGTAAAATTTGTGAAATTTACTGTCAAGATATTGAGATTGTAAATAAAAATTGTAAACATTATTGCCAAAGTTATGATATTAGAAGTTAATAATGGTTTAAAGTTTGTCCTTAACCTCATTGTGTCCGGCGTTTCGCAACCAACCAAAAGTTTGGGCTGAATTTTCTACCAATCCAAAGATAAAGTAATAGAGAACAATATTTATTCTTTCGCTAGCATGTAACTGTTACAGTAATAACACTAATTTAAATTTCCTTATTTCTGAACATGTGAAAGAATGCCGTGACTATCGCATGATTAGCAATACCATACACTAAACGAATTCTTTCATGAAAACGAATCCCTCCTAAGACATTTTTTTCTTGCTATTCACTTTAAGTTGGGTTGAAAGGTCATATGAGGTCAGCAGAGGTCAGTTTGTGCAAAAAATGGTAAAAAATGATATAGTCAAGAAGTATAAATTTGAGGTATGAACCTCAGGCCAACTTATCACTTTTTTCATCGAGAAATTACTAAACCTTTGAGCTTTCTGGTTCTGATTAGTATCATGTCACTCCCGGTAGGCCAAAGATGGCCTTCCTATTTCTATCCATGCTTCCAGTCGAGCAGTATTTGTCCCTGGAGGGCTCAAGAAGTCAATTGGTACATTAAACTTTTGTAAGTCTAGTGCCTTAGTATACTGAAAAAAGTATTCCAATTCCTGCTAGCCGTGGTGAGATAACGCAGGGTTTACCGAATCTCTGTTTTAGCCCTTAGGTCAAACTACCCTGCCAAAGCTCTAGGCTACTGCAATATAGCCAAGCAGTAAAATGTTACAAACAAATGACGAGTGCCTAAAATGGTTATACCGATGTATTTTGCGAGTTATGTCACCTTCCTTGTGGAATAGATACAATAATAATAATAACTTAGCCTCCCAAGAGTATTACGACCAAATGCTTTAAAAGCATGTTGCCATCAAATTCAAATATTTTACAGAATGTGTACAAGTAATGGTTAGTGTTCTCTTTTTTGACCTGAATGCATCTTATAGCCTAGAGGCAATTTAAGGCAAAAGTCAGGGCTTCCTCGAGAGTGACTCAACCATATTAAACGGGATCAAAGTAACGTCAAATTCTGACTTATCACATGCACATATTGGACGACGAAAATCACATAGCGGGGGTAAAGTTTGTTAACTTACCTATCAACATGCCATCCTGTTACAGGCAAGGGTTATTGATCACTACAAACATTTTCCGTGAAGAACGTGTTCCATTTGCTTTGATATTCAGGTACTTTAACCGTATACAATAGTAAGTAATTTCGCATTCTGTTATTTAAAAGTCAATTGTTTGTTTACCAGTAACTAAGTTAGCAGGCTGCCACTTTTCTAAGCATCGGGTGTCGGGTGTTTTTTTAACAACAGTGAATTCTGATGCCATTCAGCAAACAGGAACACGACAATACCTCGTCATATTGTAAGCATCCTTTATCATCATTTTCTGTATCCGTGGAATACAGGTAGGCATATACGGAATACACACTTTGAGGTTGGCTTGAGATAACTATTTATGTTACACCTTTAGCGTACTCTACTGAAGCCTTGCCTTGATCGTGTTTGTTTTATGTACTTCAACTCCTTTTAGGTAAACCACGGTTTCCGCTCGTCTGTCCTCATATTGACGTACACCCATGGATTTAGACCAAGCATTGAAGGCGACGAATCCTCTTGGAAGGACTCAGTTTTTTATTTTCACAGCCTCTGTGTTGATGAACGTTGAAACAGGAATGATAATTCTAAGTCACGTTTTCCTGGCCGAGGTACCACCTCATTATTGTTTCCGTAATTCGACGTTCTTTAATGTCAGCGCACCTACAGACGGATCCAATTACGCAGAATGCAAAGAATACGTTAATCCAATCTCCTCCAGCGAAACACAGACATGTAAAAACGGCTGGGTTTACGATGTGGAAATTACAGGACAGTCTATTGTCTCAGAGGTAAGTAGAAAATAACAATAGTTATACGTTCGTAAAACATGTTGAGAAGACAGTAGAAGTTTGACAACACAACAGGCAAATTAAGGTATAAAATACTAAAAATTATGACCAAATTGCAATGTTATGAAATGGGTAGTACTGAGAAAGTTTATAGAGAGTTGTACAATATATGTACATACCTGCTACCTGGAATGCAACAAATTGCGGGAGGTACTTTTAGTTGAAATGAGTTCTTTGCATCTCCGTTACTCGTCTATCCAGTTTCGAAGTAAATAGGAATTTAGGACACTATGAGGATATTCTGTGCGTTCCTCGACCTTTCTATAATGTAGAGCAGTCGTACAGACGGTTCAATAGTTGAACGATAAGTTAACCATTTGTATGTTACAGTCAGGGGATGTTATAATTACCTACTAAATGACTTTCAAGACCCAGTTGAACAAATTTCCTCATATCTTTGTTCGGAATAGAGCAGTACCCTTAATCATATCGATTTGGAAAATTGTGCAAAAAATAACAAAAGGAAGTTCATTCAGAACTGTAGGGTGCTTTGTAAGCCACGGCTTCCATAGCAAATCATTGTTGATATCAGGATAGGAAAATTTCCGTTTTCAAGGCTAAAATTGTGTGATTATTGACTGATCACTTTAAACATACATGCCTGACATACTTAATAAGGCCGAACAGTGCTTGCTTTTACTTCCTTTTCAGTTATTGCACAAAGATAGAACAAAGATAGGTAACCTATTTGAATAATTGCACAGCAGATGTTTATTTCTATGTCTGCAGTAGCTTATGAGTTCGTTTCGTTTGTTAAGAGTGGCTAAGGAAGGTTTGTGTATGATGAAGAATTTTTCTTCGAGACATAGGTTGCAAGTTTTAGATGATGTAGTGCAGGCACGGGCTTTGCTTATAAGTTTCCACTTCACAGTGTGCTCGACATTAGTGTCCTTAAGCTTCCAAATGTATTCGATGCACTCTAAAAAGTGTCTGATCAGAGGGGCACCAAACAGGAATCTGGTCAAAATTTTTACTAGATCCGGTTCAAAAATGAACCAATTCTGACCATTTTAAACCAAATCTAATCAAATAATTCATCAGATTTCTGTTCGGTGCCCCTCTGATCAGATTCGGTTCAAATTTGACCAGATCATTTTAGAGTGTGAGTGAAGTTGCATTTCTTTTGTCTTTGTGATTGAAGCTAAACTTGTGTGCAGTGTACCTGGCTTTGAAGGTGCTTTCTGTTAAACCCCTCCCCAGTCGTAAGCATCTCCCATCATTCATTGCCAAAGGAGTCTGAATTATCATGCAACGAGACACACTTCATGACACTTTAGGAGTACATGAAAAGGAACTGAAGGATAGTAGAAAAAAATGCTTAATATGAGATACCACCCTGAAACCCCTAATTCACACTCCAAAAGGAAAAACAGAAAAAGGAAAATCATTTCGTTCAACCCAACCCAGCTGTGGAGCAGCAGATCGCTGTTGGAGATAATATTCATCGTCTCTGTCGTTATCTGCCCAGTAAAAACCTTTTGGTTGCTCACCGAATGTTGCTAAGCGAATTTCGCATGACCGGTCAACAACTGCAATGGTAGTATATATATATATATATATATATATATATATTAATATATATATATATATATATATATATATATATATATATATATATATATATATATATATATATATATATATATATAGTTATTTATAGTTATATATAGTTAAATATAGTTATATATATATACATATGTAATATGTATACGATAGTATTGGTCATCATTTGGAAGTATCGTCTTTCATAATAAGGCAAAGGTTGCCAATGTTAGACGTATATTCTACAGGTTTCAAAATTATGCGACTGTATCCGCTACCCACCATTCTTTAGTTTATATATATATATATATATATATATATATATATATATATGAAGACTTTTACAGAATACTATGTAAATCACCTATAGGATACTTAGCAAGAAGGGGATGGGGTGGGGCATATACTAGTTAGCTGTATCGAGCACAATAATTGAAGATTCTAATCAAGGGCCCGGTAAGGCACCTTTTGTGAGCCGAAAAAGTTCTCATATTAGAAAATCCATGTCCTTCTTCAGGTCAGATAAAAATAGGCAAAACATCTACACGATTGATTGCCGTCGTAAATGACACAGTTTAGGGTACCAACTAAGGCTCCACACCGAAGTTGGTAAACTTCCACAGTGGAGGGCTCCCCTTCATCGTAATGGTAGTACCGCTGCCTCTATTTCACGTTTACTCTTTCTACACATTGGATTCTCTCTTTCCAGTGGGATCTTGTTTGTGACAAGGACTTTCTACCAGGATTATCCCAATCACTTCTGTTGACAGGATTTGCTTTGGGTTCTGTTATCGGCGGTCCACTAGCAGACACGTACGGAAGGCGACCAACTATCATTGGAGCTGTTGTCTTGTTTAATGTCGTTGGGTTAGCGGTTTCATTGGCCCCAAGTTTCGCTGTTTTTACAACTCTAAGGTTACTTATGGGAGGTATTTTTAAGGTAACTAATAATGTTATAAAATTTAAAAAAATATGGTTATAAGGGACTTGAAACCTCTACTGTATGAATTGTTGAAAAATGAAACGTATGTCCACGTGAAAACTTGCTATCTTATGCAAAAAAGTAACAAACGTAGACAGTAGGCATTCTCATCAAATGCATGAAATATTGGCCGCTTTACTGATTATAACTGGCTAATACTATTCATGCATGGTAGACAATCATTAGCAAAATACATGGAAGGAGGACCTCACATGATATGTTTCATTGTATCTTTCGTTTCAAAGAGAGCTTTACTTCTGTTATGCCCTGTATACTTTGGAAGTGACAGTTGCCTACTGCAATTAAAATGTTATTTACATGCTTAGTAAAAATGAGATCATTTATGTACTATTAACAAAAGGAATAGTAAGACTGTGGAATACTGCTCATTTATTAAATTGTATAATAATTGTTTCATTCCAAAACTACCCAAATGGTTGCTAATATATCTTGAGAACTGTACAACATTTTTGGATAATTCTAACGGATCTTTCAAAAGAAGATTTCGTTTTATAATATGAGTAGAGACAGATCTTTTTGGCGTCATGTCTTTAAGCCTTTCAGTGTCCTTAGACGTTACGTAGTACCATATTTGTGATGTTTTACAGCAAAATTTATGCCAAGAATTTACAATATTCTTATAAAAAATGGAAACTTTGAAGATTTCGAAATAGTTATGCTAAAGAGTCCGCATCTAAGGAAACGTTTAGAGATACTTTCTTTACCTGTGAAATAATTGGAGATTGGTAACTGCTCCCGTCCTCAGTACGGTATGGCCTTATAAGTATTTAGGAGTTTTGATGCTTCAGGACAAATTTTGCGTTTTGACATATATCCTATTTGCATTCTACCAATGAAAAGTTTAAAACCTACAATGGCAATTTGTGTAATTTTTTTTATAACTATTCAAAGAACTTTCATTAAGAGATGAACAATACATTAGTGAAAAGGTATAACAAAATATTGCAAAGTTGTAACAAATTAAAAATTTTCTCAATGTCTGGTTTTCGCAGGCTGTGAGAATACCACTCACAAATTTGATGTTTGAATTTCTAATTCCTAAATACCGTCCCGTCATGGGACTCATCCCATCCTTGACGACAATCTTGGGGTATGTGATTATGACTGGATTTGGGTATTTCGTCAGAGACTGGCGCTACTTTCATTTGTTAATTATGTCTCCATGTGTCCTTTTAATGCCGTTTTCATGGTGAGTTGATTTTAGGTGATGAGTAACTGCAATGAAACTTTACAACATTTTAAGAACAATGTGAGATGTGGGGGTTTCCAGCTTTTCATCCCACCTCATTTATTACTATTGGTTGGATTTATGGTTGGATTTATGATTGGCTTAATTTCCGTTTTGTCCTTGATGCTAGATATTTCGAACGGGTCTTACTCCGGAAAGGCATTTCCAGTAGTCTGATCTTCCTGCGGAAAACGAAAATGCGTTTTACTTTACACTACGATTGAAAATAGATTTAGTGAGCCATAAATTCCCGAATAATGCAAAGGTCAAAATTTAAAAAAACTGTAATTTATCAAGAAGCAATTCTTACATTTTAAAAACTCAGAGAAAGCCGCAATGATTGTTGTGAACAAACTCCAACACTTTTGAGACATTTTGTCCTTGTAGGTTCATTCCAGAATCTGTTCGTTGGATCATTTCTCAAGGTGATAATGAGAAAGCCGAGTTAGCTATACAGAAGGTGGCCAAGTTTAATAAGGCGGTAAACTTCCCCAATCCTGCTCTTTCAACCAAACGTTTGATGGATACAAAACATTCAGATGATCTGAAGCCTGAAGATGGTGAAGACGATGTAGTCATGGCAGACAAGCCCAAGTGTCAAACAGGACTGCAGGCGGTGTTACAACTATTTAAACGGCCAGTTCTAACGGTGACACTTGTTCTCGGTTTTGATTGGTTCGTTTTATTTTCTTATGTAGTGAACTGATGAAGTTTATTTCCTCGTTTTTAATAAATTAATACTGTAAAATTGTTACCGCAACTGCTTGGCAAAACTCTGAATGCACGTGCTGGAGTACACCCTTTTTTATTGATATTATACTTACGTTCACCTATCACTTGAACTTTTGCCTATATTACCCTCAAATTGAACGTCTGTCACTAACAAATATAATGTCTCTTTTCTTCAAAGAATATTAAAGTCAATACATCTAAGCTATTTGATTCTCAATAATCCTCTGAGGAATGTTCTAAAATAAACACGACTTCATGTAAAAGGTTGGTGATTGCGGAACATTTCAACTGACAATTGGTGTAATCCTTTTCTTACAATGAATCTATGAATATGTTAACTGTTTACTTCTTTGAATTGCAGGATCGCCGGTACCATGATCTTTTTCGGATTTTCATTGTCTACTGGTAGATTTGCCGGAGATCCGTACCTCAATTTTCTCATTATAGCTGTTGTTGACGCTCCAGCAAGAATGATCTCGATATTTCTTGTCAAGAAGTAAGAATATTATCCTGATTTTGAAATATCATCTTTTCTAAATTTCTCCTTGTAGTTTCTTTGATCTGTTACTTAAGCTGGTTTTTGGACTTCATACTATTTGAATTTCCTTTGTATGGTTGATCATGGTAAAGAATATTTATAGTAAAAAGAGTTCATGCTTGTGTGGTCCAGATATTAAAAAATAATATCCCAGAATTAAACAAACGTAAAGGATAGTTTTGTTGATTCCTTACAGAAGGTGAAAGGAAGTTCTGCAAGCACGCTGGCAAGATGCATGTGGAATTACATACGTATGTGAAATTATATGAATGTGTGTATGTGTGTTTGTGACGCTTAAATTTTAAACACGTTATCTCAAAATAGGAATGACTGATACTTTTCACACTTGAAATATACATTTTCAAATTATGAGAAAGAAGCTGATTAGCTTTTGTGGAGGTCAGAGGTAATTTGAGGTCAGCAGAGCTTCGTAGAGGTCAAAAATTGACAACCTTGTGAACGTGATATTTCAAGGGAGGAATGATGGCGTCTTTGTATACCGGGTATATAGATTGGTCACATAACGAAATAGAGGCGTTTTTGGTGGAATTTAAAGGTCATCTAAGGTCATCAAAGGTGAAACTATGGGAAAGATGTCAAAAACTTGTAACTACGCTATCTTAAAAATAAAAAAAAAGTATTGATACTTTTCATACTGTATATACATTTTTCTTAATGCAAGGGAACTCTCTTTTGTTTCGATGGAGGTTTGAGGTCATTTAATGTTACCAAGATCAAAACCGAATACTTGTGAACACAATATTTCAAGATAGAAATGATAGATACTTATTATATTTCGTTTATAGATATTTTAAATAAAAAGATGGAATGCTGTTGGTTTTTGGGTAGGTCATCGGAGGTCACCAAACGTAGCACTACATAAAACGTAAATTGACTCTTAAATACGATATCTACAGAATAGACAGAGGGTCGTGCCTGAAATTTTGTCTCGTGACCATCGCAAATGAAGGGCCGTAAGTTTGTATCATTTCGGATCACTTTTTCGTAAACAACATATCATTTCACAAGCACAGCTTTAGCACACTACTAAGTACTTCCAATTCTAAGTACCTAATGATGAACTTGTGTGAAGGATGCTTAACTGCAACATAACTTAAGATAACTCTTAGTTAACGATATGTCGATGCTCCTTGTGGAAAGTGCTCGGTTTCCCATTTTGACTGTCCGGGCCCGAATTCCATCCAAGCATTTATTTTTTCAGTTTTCGTTATTCAGTTTTTATCTTCTGTTACTTATCATGCTAATGATAAAGATTTCTCACATTGACGATCAACCCTATAGCTTTTGCTTGAGGTCAGTGGTCATTTGAGGTGACAGACGTTAAAAACGAAAACTTTTAAAAACCATATCTCAAGTTAAGAATCATGAGTAGCTTTTGTACTTGGAATGTGGATGCAATTTACTCAGCGAACAATCATGATATTTTCGGTAGAGTTCGAAGGTCATCTGAAATCACCGGCGGTGAAACTAAGAAAGTCTTTTGAACTACTCGTAAACATGATATTTTACGAAAGGTAACTATCTAGGTATCTGATGCTTGGCTTGTAGATATTCCATACTGATTACAAGAACCGTGTTGTTTTTGGTTGAGATCAAAGTTCATTTGAAGTCACTTGAGGTAGTATGGTGACATGTGGATGCCTCCATATTGCGTTCAGTAATTCAATTGTATTTGGTCGAGGTCAAAGGTTATTTGACGTAGAAAGATATCAAACTAAGAATATGTCGTATTTACCTGTGAGGGACTAATCAGTAGCATGTGAAATATATATTCTGTTTACAAGGAACCCATTGTTTTTGGTGGAGTAAAACGTCGTGTGAGGTTACAGATCAGATTGTGGGAACATAGTGAGATATCTCAAGAAGGATACATTTGAAGGATAAACCTCAATGCAAATCGCATTTCCTTTCGGCAATGAATCACTAAGCTTAGGGCTTTCGGTTTGAGTTATGAAATCGAAACAGGACAAAATGAGTGTTTCGCAGACCATAGCATGAAGGAATGTCTCTCATTTCTTGAAAGAATGCTCAAATTATATTTTTGTATGGACCTTTCCTGAAATTGCGTTACTTCATTCAGCTCCCACACAGTTTGTGGCTTAGTTATTTCATGAAATGTTTTCTTATTTTGTTATTTTACTTTTAATTAGACTAGGTAACGTACAACCACTGGTATTCGGCTTTATGGGGGCTGGCATCACGTTAGTCGTAATTACAGTGTTGCCCTATTTTGCAGGTATGTAATGATGTTAATCTATGATTGCACCTCAATCTTGAAGTAGTTGTGTTGTGTTTCCAAATTCTAATTAAGTCAGAAAATTGTTGAAAATTTTGCTTGTTCATTTCCCAGTATTCAATTATTTGGACGAATGACGTTATACGCAAAGTATTTCAACATATTTATACATGAAAAAATAATGACAAGCTTTTCATTCGTCTTTTTTCTTCAGTAGTTTAACCGTACCCTAATTTTATACTAAAAGGCAAAGGAGAAAAACCCTTAGAATAAAAACTGACAGGCATTTCCCCATCTTGGTCCCATTGTCTGCTCTATGTACGTGAAATTAGAAAGCAGGCAGACATTTTGCCTCTTTTAACATGTTTTTGTCTCTCATTCAGATATCATGAGTGACATTCAAATGCACCTGCCATTTGATTGAGTTTTGTTTCCCTTAAAGAACGTTCATTTCAATCCTATTTGGGAAATTCTAGATGCAAGTTTATGCCCTGCCCTTACGGATAATCTCCCTCTATAACGGCAACGAACGTCTGACGTGGGGTTATCGCTTTAGTGATTGTTGTCTGCTAACAGCTGTCAGCTTCTATACCTGCCTTGCATGGTGAAAGAAGGGACTGCCTCATTCTCTCACACAAGAATTCATTGATGTGAGGTGGGGAACATTTCGCCAAGTGCCTTCAAAGGGATTATTTTCTAAAAGCTATTGCTCTCTTGAGTATCGATCCCAATGGCCTACTACATATAACGTAAGAGCGAATCTACACATTCACACGCAATTGCAGTGGATGCTCAACAAGTTTATCTTGCTGTGAGTGCACCGTAGCCGAAAGAACTTTCTGCGTGAATCAGGACAAAAGTTTCCAATATGCATTTTAACATTTCAATGCAGTTACCACAAAGCATATGCCACAGGGAAGATTATCAGAGTATGCATTACATATGCTACTCTAAAGGCAAGGATATTCTAGCTTGGTGCAAAGATTAATCATAAAAAACTGTATATTTATCTAGTGGTAGGAGCAACTAATCGACAATTACTACTGTTGGGATGATTGTATAGAAGCCGAGAACATCGCCGTGGTGTGAAATCTGACGTACCAGTTTCCCACCCCTTTCTTCAGTAAATATGGGAAGGAGAAATCAAGATACTATTTCTCCTTACCATCATCCACCGATAATGTGGAGTGGAGAAAACCAAAGTTAGTGAGGGGGTACTTCAAAAAAGGGACCATTACAGTGTCTATTCTAGAACACCCTGTCCGTAAATGGACTATGTCCATCGATCCTCTTTTCAATTTAAGTAACATAGCTAGCTCGGTCGTCGACGATTTCTTCGTACCACGGTGGGATCATCCCACGTTGGTAATAATTTAACCAAAGTTATATAGGGCCAATCCGTGTCATGTGCGGGCGCATCCATTTATAAACAGGGTGTTCGAAAATAGACACTATGTAATGGTCCTTTCTTAAAGTACCCCCTCACTAACTGGTTTTCTCCATTCCACATTATGGGTGGATAATGTTAAGGAGAATCGTATCTCGATTTCTCCTTCCCATTTTAACCGAAGAAAGGGGTGGGAAAACTGGTATGTCAGGTGTCACACCACAGCGATTTTCTCGGCTTTCGTATGACTGAATTAAAAAAGGAGTAACTCGACAAACAAGATATCATTGTACTGAAGACACGCTCATCCAGTACTTTATCGACAAACAGTTATTACTCACATATTAATCAGCAGGACTAGCGTACAAATGCCTTATCCATCACTCATTACCACTCTATACGCCGTTCTTGCAGCGTATGTTAGAAGAACTTCTTCATCGATTTCCGAGATCCCCCAACTTGGGAAAAGAGACATCTTAATTAAAGAATGGAACAAACATCATTTTAAGGATTACTGGATCGATTGATGTATGCTTAACTTTCTAAGGTACTACTATTACTATTACCAGAGTCAAATATGACGTCGACTTGTTTTCCATAGGGGATGGACAGCGCCTTGGTGCAATTTTAACTTCTGTGGCAGTGCTTGGTAAATTTAGCCTTGGAATTGCAGTTCCAGTTATCCACCTGTCCATTGGAGAATTGTTCCCTACTACAATGAGGTAAGATTAACAATACTAATTGAAACCCTTATTTATAACATTTCAGTTGACAATGATCACTTATAGTATCATACCTATTCATACGGAAATTACATTTATAGGAACAGACAGTACTCTCCTAAAGATTCTTGCCCCGTTTTGGCTTGCAACTTTTCACACCCGGAAAGGTTATGACAATTTTTTAGAAAAACTGTAAAATTTCATTTCCATTCCTGTCTTCGTGTATGCCATTTGAGATCGCATTGTAATACTCTTCTCTTTTTGGCATATTTTACCAGAAACTCCGGGACAGCGGTGGTCCATTTGATTGGTAACGTAGGAAGCTTGTCGTCACCAATTCTGTTGTACTTGGTAAGACATAATATGAATTCATTGTAGGTGAAATGTCCCGTGCCATATAGGCCGTTTATCAGAAAAAAAAACAGCAATTGCAAACTGGATCTCTGTAAGACACATTGTGATCTCCATTTCGTTTCTGGACTGTTATGTAAGATTTAAATACCCATACGGAAGAAGAATGTAATTCAAGTCCTTTTTGATACGTTTTATGCCAGCTTTATTGAAATTGCTGTCAATTCAAGTTCAAGTTATAACCTATTTCATCTTTTTTACACGCCCGCATTTAAAAATTACACAATATCCTAATGATTTTTTTAACAAGTTTCCATACTCAGGCTCACATCTGAAATACTTTTTTCATATGCAGAAGCGTCTTTGTATTTACTGTGTATGCGAACTCTTTGTTTGTTTGTCAAAGGACAAATTTTTCAACGGTCTAGCATTCATCATCATGGCCGTGTTTGCTTTCATTGCTGGGTCAATAATCTTGATTCTTCCGGACACGAGAAATGCTGTTCAACCTGAATCACCAGCTGACCTTCAGATATTGTTTGAACAGAAGCGACGATTCCATTTTGGAAAGAGAAAAAATACCTTTGACCAAAATCTTACAACTGATGATATACAGGTGGAACTAAAAGGTTTCGAGAAAGCAAGCCGTACTTGAATAATGACTGATAGATGAGCTTGGAAAATAGATGAGCCTGGAAAATTATTTTAAAAGTAGAACCTATAATGGAAAAACATATAATGATCTAGGAAACTGTTCACAATTTATTCTAAACGTGTGCAAATGATCAGAAGTAGCAACGAATAACTCTTGAATTGAGGAATGAAAATATCTCGGTTTTTTTTTATTCAAGTTTCTTATGAGAACCATTTTTAATAGCTTTTTATATAACGTTAATCTTCTAAATCTGTTAAAAGGAATACGTAAGACTAACACGGTCCTAACAATAATTTTTATGAACATCAGTTTTACGTTATTGTATGCAGCCTTCTACCGTCACTAGTATAACGTAATTTCAGTTGACACGAAGGTATCTATACTTGCAGTATCTAGAAAAGACGTATCCTTGTATACCGTGTGTAACTTACATTGTCTACAAATTGAAAGTTTAGTTGTAATAGAGTCAAGGTGTTTGGCTTGAAAATTCCTAGGCCCCAAACCTACCTCGCTTTCCATTCTAGAAGAAGCTTAACAATAGTATTTACAATATTGATTGGAATGGTTTTGATAGCCAATTCTTCTCAAAGTGTGATTGATGGGTCCACTTGCGATAGACAGATTCTTCACTAAAGTGTTTAATTTTGTTTCAGTTGAGATAAACATTATCTCTTGTCGCAAATACAGAAAAGATAACACTAGATGATTGAACATCAAGTTGGGCAAGTTGAGTATTACACAGGAAGTGAAGCTTGTGCGATATCCTTGAAATAACCTTCCAAGCCATACTACATAAAAATTAGTTTTATGATGGAATAATTATACAAGTGACTTTTGGTACCGATTGAATCGATTGGACCGATTCTCGCTTACCAGGCTATTGGGCTTCTAGGGATTCTGTTGTAATGCTGACGTGATCGGAGATTCCCATTACATACAATGTAATATTTAACAAACGTCATTCAATCTTAAATCGGAAAGTATTGCAGATGGGTAATCGCAAGATCTTTGCTAACTTGAGTTATTTTAAAACCAAATGCCATGTTACAAACATATGTGAATTAAAGGTTTACGATTTGTTGTGTCAATTGGACTAAAAACGGCTTTGACAGTATGTTGTAGTTGTTAAGACATTCTGTGAAAGACATCATTAGTTTGATGCTTTGGAAACGGAAAACAATCAATTTTTCAATAGCATAGGACAGTTTTGGCAACGATTTACAGCTTCGTGAGGTTACGTCCCTAAGTAAAGGGGGTGTTTTTATAACCAGTCATGTTTTTCCTGGCAAAACAGTGTGTGATACTTTGACGAACTTGTCCTTGTTTCATTTCTCTAGGCGTATGTCTCCTTTTCTTGGATGCAGGAAAGTTTGTTGTCATCGACAATTCTTGCTTTGTATGAAATAAGAAAAATGTCATTGTGTATATCGACTAACATTGAATAAGGAAATTTAAGGGAGATGTTCCTTTCCAGCAATTTTATGAACATAACCATTTGTCCCCATATTGTATTTTGAGCTAAGACGTTGATAAATTATTTGTACAATACAGATGGCAAGGATTACCAGAATTCCAGTTTTATGTCAGTGAATTACCAGTTCCACATCTTCGGCCATTTTGGGATATTTGGCTTAAGATACTGATATACAGGTATCAATCTCACGTGGAACAAAATTTCACACATTTACCCCTTTTCAAAGGCAATACGGTACAGCACCGTCTAACAATTAACTTTTTTTGTATTTCATTAAAAAATCAGTTCAGACATCGTGATTGTTAAAAATACAAAAGTACATCACGATGAAATATTTGTTTGAACTAAATAAAAGACGTCTTTTGAAACATTAACGAGCCTTTTCTGTTTTCGCCCTGAAGATTGTGGCAGTCTTAGACCGCGGATTATGTTATCTAAACCCTTCGAAAAGCATACCTCCCCAATCCATGAGAAATTTTCACTGAGTTACTAAAATGTAGGTGTTAAGTTTACTCGATTCCACACCTCCCAAGAATGTACAGTTACGCGATGTTCAATCTAAAAGACCTAAGCCTTACCTTTCCATTTTGTTTAATATATGCTTATATACCAAGGGTGGTTTCAAGATTTGGCCGACGAGGTTTTGGTATCTTCCTCGACAAAGGGTGGCCATGAAACTGTTTCCTTTAGTAGTGCAGCATAAAATAAGTGCATGGTCACTACATCAATACCAAATAATTATGTAACATCACTGCTGGCATTGGCATTTTTTTTATTTTTTTGAAAATCCCACGCTGTCCTTTCCACAAAACATGTAACCTCCTTCATTAGATCGTGGCATTTTTATTCACATGGCTATTACATAATATCTATAAAAAAAACTCCATTAATTTTAGTTTTCTATCCAAACATAATGTTATGCCAACAAAAAGCATGTTTGTTTGGCAGAAAAGCGCATTAAAGTAAGTTGATATAGTAGGGGCCCAGGGATGTGAAGCCCCTGGAATCTCTGGGAGTTTTACGGAATTGTAGGCATTGTAATGATGCATTTCAGTTTTTCAAGTGACATTAGGTGGACAATGAAAAGATCACAGAGATCACAATTCGACATATTTTTAATTCCAACCCTACTTTGTCTAACAGCAGGCCAGGTTGATGATGCAAAGTGCTTGAAGGTGGACGGAAGATGGATAAGGGTGAGGGCTTCTTGGGTCTTTGATTACGATAATGTCACTCAAATTGTTCCACAGAAAATAAGAATAGCAAACCAGTAATCAGGATATATGCGTGAGAAGTGCGTAGCAAAAACCTCTGTTTTTAAAGACGTTTTAGCGTTATGGGTGAGCACACACTGTAAAAATATTAGAGTAGAGGATAATCCACCATCGAGGGTTAATGCAAGCAAGCCGAGCGCATCCAGCGATAGCATTAATCCCATTATTAAATGGCTTTCGACTGCACTGAGTTCTTATAGCATTATATTTGGGTTTCCATTGATGACATGAAATACCATAATCAATCAAAGGGAACATGCATGTAGTGAGTAACTTCTTGAAACATTTAAATATCGTTGCCGTTTGCTGTTTCTCATCGTCTCATTCTTAAAACCTGTTTTCACAATATGTTGGCAAAATTATGCATTTGATTAGTGATTATGTTGTCCTCACCAATTTTGTTGTACTTGGTAAGATATCACGAATTTGTGTGAATATGAATGGAATGTCCCATTGCCTAAAAGCAAATTAGACTTTTTGAGAACTTCATTGCAATGTCAAGTCCTTGTGCACAAATTAAAAGCATAGAAAAATGAAATTAGATAAAGGATTTTCTCAATCAACTTTTAATAAAGTAATTATTCTTTATGTGTCTGAAAAGTCGAAAGCATCATTGTGGAATTAAAATTTAAGATTAAAAGTACCTAGACTACGAAGCAGAAATTTGCCCAAATTATTCTGTTTATAAGTATTTAGATTTCCTGATTTTGTTATCTATACAACCTTCTTTAGCCGTGGATTCTTCAGTATGTCTTAGACCTGTGCATTTGAAAGATGTAAATTTTTTAATGATGGTTATGGCAATTCTTTTAATCATGCTTAAATTTGAATTTCCATCTTTCCTGTTTGCTCTGTCAAAGTACAAAGTTTACAGTGGTCCAGCATATCATAATGGCTATGTTTGCTTTTTTGTTGGGTCAATATCGCTGATTCTTCCGGACACGAGAAATTTTTTTCAACCCGAAACACCAGAACACCTTTAGATATTGTTTGACCGTGAAGGATGATTCAGATTTGGAAGAGCAAAACCTACTATTGATCAAATATTACCACTAATGATGGAAAGGCTGAAAAAAAAGCTTCGAAAAAGCCAGTCATTTCTGAAGAATGTTCGTATCACAACGATTAGTTTTCTTTAAAATGATTCTATAGATCTACTATTATATTGAAAAACGATAATAAAGAACGGTGAAACGACTTTTAAATAACGTTTTCTTGTGTTCCAGAAGTAAAAAAAACCCCATATAGTAACAAAACAAGAAAAAAGTAGATAAATGATAAGTTCCATTTCCTTTCTTTTCATTTGCGTATTTTATTTGTTTACTATTTCAACTTTGTATGTAAAAATTTCTTGTAACAAGAATTTTTTTAATCAGCAATAAGGCTCTAAAAAACTAAACATGATAATGTTTGATATGAAGTTATCTTTGCATACAGGGTGTGTCTAGAATATGAGCCGCTTTTGGCGCCCATATTTACGATTAAAACCTTTGATGGATGTTTCAAAATGTAACTTTGCCTTAAAACGATTGTTTAAATGTACATATTTTAATACTTCCTCTATATGTAGAGTAATTAAGCAATACTGTTAAGGCACACTGTTGCAATTAAAGATGTTATCCGTGGTTTGTAATTGTTCCTTTGAAAACTGCAAGGATTCTGTCCCTTTCATCACCATGAATTTCATTACGATGAAAGCCTTTAAGTTATGTAAATACTCATCCAGGAAACACTCTTGATTTGATTGTATAGTTTTAGAAACTTAAAAGTGTAGGCTCAGCTGACTTTGTGAAATACGTTCAAAAATGTCCGCCTAACTACCTTTTGGGTGACAACAGTGCAAATTGTAAAATCATATCTTAGGGAAGTCTTTCTGTTTGCATAATTGAACAAAGTGAAATACAATAAATATCAGTCTGGAAATAAAACCCAAACAATTTTCATTCTATGCCAACCATGTCTTTAGTTGTAAATGTCCCAACATCGACCAAGGTGAAAGAAACCGGTTCGAATGGAAACTTTGATATAAAACTGAACAATACTACCGGTTGACAACGCCTTTACTCTACGTAGTCTATATCGCTGTTTAGGAAAGTTTAAATTTCAAGTTCACTTTTTGAAAACATATGATTATCTCCCTCTGAATTTTTCATAAATTTAAGCGGTGAAAATTATACTTAAAATAACTGTCCTTAAGAATGCTCCAAAATTAAAATCAAACAGTTTTGTACCAAAGACAAATCTGTCATCACTGTGTGTAAAGTTATATTTTAAACAAAGTAAAATAATGAGCAGCGGTAGCGTGCAAGTGATACAACACCGAAGTGTAGTAGCAAAGGATCACCCTGTTAACATACGCGATGACATTTGTATGAATATTTCAGTGATAACAAATATCTCTCACAAAGCTTTCTGTAAAACCCAAAGCACTATTTGCATTAGTCCTTGACATTTTTTCTAAACCCTAGCTACATAACGTTGATTAATAGGCCCACTTACCACAGCCAGATTTTTATCACAACTGTTTAACTTGGTCTTGGCTGTGATAATCATTAACCGCTAACGCAAGTAGAGAGGATGATTGAATGTCACGTGGTGCAAGTTGAGGACATACCACACATAGAATTCTGGAACTTCTCATTGTTCTTTACTGTTCTAGTTTCCAAACACGACATAACACACAAATGTTGACTTCATGATGAAATATCTAAATAACTACCTGATATTTGGCATCCCATTAATAACGATTCCTCGCTCAACAGAAAACTGGGCTCCCAGGGCTTAAAATGTAATACCCACTTGCTAGGAAATGATCCTTTTCAAAGGTTTGATCATGTCATGCTTCTCCAAGCTCTTTTTTCTTCCAGCCAAGTCAAGTCACAAGCCAGGCTTCTCACAGATGGTTTACATTTCTTCTTTTAAACATTCGAGTTTTTCCTAAAGGGGGATGGAAAGCTTCATAAAATATTCTCAAATAATGTGACTATGTACAGTACAAAATTTGACCATTTGAGACATAAGACCTATATAAGGTCATGTATTTATATTTCTCATCTTTGCCGAATGAGACTTTCAGGCTGACAAGTTGACACTTCCGTAATCATCGGTGTTGCATACTTACAGTAGATTCACCCTTTTTTGTCTTATTTACTTTGTCATGTCGGTTAGAAATATTTACAGAAACCTGTCTAATTACCTATCAACACATGTCCTGAACCAGCGATTCTCAAACTTTTTAAGGTACAAGCCTTAATGCTGAGGCAGCTCACACAAATGGTTATCTCCAATTCTACAACTACTATGTGTAAGTCAAGAGTATCATGGAACATATTTGGTATTTAAGCTTGATCAAATACAAGAAAACCAACACTCACACACAATCATTTGTTTTTCATTTTTATTCCAGGTCTGTGTCTACCGTAGATGGGTTAGCAGTATGGAAGAAGTTAGGATGATATTTGGCGTTCAGCAAGTTGCAAATAGTAAAACCCTAAAACGTAATTTCCATCACTCTTTTACAAATTATCCCTGGTGGTTGACAGAATAAGTGGAAAAAAAATTGACATCCCAAACGTTGTAGGTCGAAGGAAAAAGACCTCTTAAACACTTGAAGTCATTATAGTTCCGTGTTTATCATATGTCGGTAGCCAGTCTGGCATGAGAGAAATATTGGAATGTACGAACTCTGTATCAGTTAACTAGTACTGCAAAAATGGGCAGCACAAGTCCCATGACAGACAAGGGTTCTGGATGCTTAAAGCCAGCCGTACACTACACGACTTTGCACACGGCAACTCAACTCGATCGTCGGATCTCCAACAGTCTTATAGAGTGCATGAGTTTATGACTGCGACTGGAAGTTTTAGGGCCAGTTTTAAGTCGCGCCGACTTCAGTCGGGAAGAACGAACATGTTGGTTCTTCACTGTTAGCACAAATTAGTCAAACATTGTCTGATACGCCTAACCCAAGTTAGTCAAAGGCGTTTGACTAATTTTGTACCAATTGACTAGATTTCTGACCAATTTTCAACCTCTTTGACCAACTTTTTACCAATAATTATTGGTCCATCATTGTGCAATTAGTCAAATATCATTAGAAATTGGTCAAAATGAGTGACTAAAATGGGTTAGGCGTATCAGACAATGTTTGACTAATTTGTGTTTACAGTGTTCCCGACTGAAGTCGGCGCGACTTAAAACTGATCTTAAAACTGCCAATCGCAGTCTTAAACTCTTGCACATTATACGACTGTTGGCGACCCGACGATCGAGTTGGGTTGCGGTGTGCAAAGTCGTGTAGTGTACGGCTAGCTTAAGGATCACAAAGGCTGACGATTTTTAGGTTGTCTAAGACGAATGCTGGGGAATCTGGAACCCTAGGGTTACTCATTTTAATAAATTGCATTACCACGCAGCTGCAGGTAATTTTCGATTTTTTTTTTTTTTTTTGCAAAAATACAACTTTGGTCGTCCTAACTAAAGCAGCGGTGGCAGCGATTGTTAGAAGAGGTAACCTCCACGACGTCGGGGAAGGCTTGCCTCCTCGTCGGAAAAAATCCACATCATCCGGAAGTCATGATGGGTACGGTTAAGTATATAACATACGACGGAGACCAGTGGTCCCGTCAGATTATTCGTTTTGCTCATAAGGAGGTCAATTTTTTCACTAAAACCCACAGTTTTCACATTTTTTCCAGATGAACCCAGAGTTCGTAATTTTTTGGTTTAAACTCAGTGACGTATTGTGAATCAGGAAGGGGAGGAGGGGGGAGTGGACGATAACTTTGTCGTCGCAGGGCTTTGGGTTTTATCTGCTTGTACCGCAGATATCGAACGCTTGATCTATGGAACGCCAAAACAGACAAAAATGCAGTACAAAATTATGTAGTCCTAAGTCACTATGTAGGTATATAAATACTGTCACATAATGACATAAAACTGCACAAGTCCTTATGTGAAGTCTCAACATCGCTACAAAATGACCAAGAATATTTTACTCTCAAGTAATGACCTCCGAAACGGACATAATTCAAAAAGTCATTATGTAGCAAATAACATTGTCATGTAATAACATCTTGTTTCTTATCTCATTACGTGGCAATACGTACTGTCGTGTAAGGACTTCCTCTGCAGTTATCTACGGTATTATGTACTGCAGTTATCTCATGGCGTTGGCGTCCTTCAACATTAAAACAATTACATCCGAAATGGCGCGGAAATTTACTATTGATGGAACATGCATCAGTCCCCGTAAGCTATACGATTATGAGTTTATACGCCCGACAGGTAAATGAAAAGTATCGTTCCCAGTGCACGATGCAACGTGTATGTCACCCGTACCGTTAAAAAATAGAAGCATTGCAGTAGTGCATCGCAGTCGGTATAGACCATACGCTTTCTGATCTGAATCATTAGGTACTATTACAAAATGGAGGAAAAAACTGCAGGCACTCGGGATGTCCCATCTTTTCCAGACGCTCGACCGTGTGATTGCATACACTGCTTTTGCCTTCATCACGCAATCAAAGTCTGCTAGTCAATAGACGGGTTGGGAAATTCCGTACTTTTGGTCGGGTCACAAGGTCAAGTGTACCATGACAACGGACGTGTTTAGCTCTGCGTGTTCAGCATGCAACACCCTTGTTGGGACACTGTAAGCGTGGTACACTTCACCTTAGACCCATTTCCATACTGCATTGCGTTGAAACATTACCAACTCGTCAATTGGTATACTTTGAAGTATAAACTTTAGTCTGGTGAGCAACAGGTTCGACGGAAAGCTGATTTAGAACTGCACATGCTTCATTAAGAACTGCTCAAGTAAGTGTCTATTTCATGTTAAAATAAATCGTGTTCTTTGCAACGTTGTCATTTTATCAAATGCACAGCCTACACAATGAAACAATGTGTAACGTTTTGCACCGTCTAAAGCGCATGTTTTTAATTACATGGGGCACGCAATAAGATCTCTATTTTAGCTTTAAGACTGTTCATATGGTCTTTGGAGGAATTTGACTCAAACGGAAGTATAAGCATCAATCGGGTCAGGAAAGTAAACTGGTTGGAAGGAGTCAAGTGCTTAACTTAAAAGTACATAATGCATGTAAGCATGGGGTCTTGTATTTTCCTTAAATTTGTTTGGTTTTTTTTTCATGTCAAAGATGGCTTTTCCAGAGTTGTAATCGAGTCACTAGATTCGTGACTCGAGTCACCAATTGTCAAACTTTTAAGTGACTCGAGTCGAGTCATTGACTCGAGTCACTGTACCATTTCAATGGGGAGATTACTCCTGAATTCTCTCGAGTCACCATCATTTTGAGAAGAAGTGACTCGAGTCGTGACTCTTTACAACACTGGGCTTTTCTAAGAACCAACACGGAGATGAAATGAGGCTGTTTTGTTGAATCACCATTGTACACCAACGAATGAATTTGTAAAAGGCAATACTGACGGTGAGTTTTACAACGTGGTGTGGAAGGGATCGACACTTATGTGTAGATGAGGATCAATCTCTCATTGCCTTGTCAGTAGATCAGTTCTCACTAGACAGTGCTATACCGCAACAAAAAAGACCTCATCACAAACATTGCTGGTTATTACGCCAGAAAGATTTAACATTCACTTTAAGCACCTCACTGCAAATTGCCGGTACTTACCCTTTTAAACATAAAGCTGTAACCAGGATTTTTCGTCACCCATGTGTCAGTGTGAAGGTTGCCGATGTGGGAGAACATTTGCTGTTGTCCAAAGTCTGGGTTGTATCAAATCGCACTCCAAACTGCCAAAACATAACCTTATCACTGCGTCTCCGCGCACATTAGCTAAGCTGACAACATGGGGAAAACTTAGAATTCGAAAAACACTTAAACTATCGATCAATTCAGCTTATCGGTTATGTTTACCATAATGGTAATAAACATACTATAATAAGTAACAGTTTGCTCCCCGATGTCACAAGTATTCCAGATTTTGAAAATGTCATCGTAAGCTTGAGCTCGGCCATAATCTCTCGTTTTTCTGAATCCAGGTTACAGCGCGGCTGCAGTTACGTAATACACATTTGTTAAAGCTTCGTAAAGCAATCAATCACGTACCTCTGTATTGTTTAGGGAACGCTTATTGTGGGTAGGCAAGGGTGAGGTCTTAACACTCGACTAAGACTAAGGACTCAGGAAGGACGCCCAGCCGACGAGTCGCCGTTTTAGTTTTGTACAGGAGAGTTGTTGTCCAGACAGCAACTCAGGCTTGCCGTTAGCCTAAAAGTTTTAGTCAGGCTGTTGGAGTAATGGCTACGCAGTTTATTCCCCGATACGTTTGTAGGCGCTTTGCCCATTTAGTTTCAGTTTGCGGAAATGCTTTTGTAGGGCTCGGCCCAAGATATTAGGCAGAAAGAGTGCCTACCGCAGTTGGATCTGTTGAAAACCGTAAGTTGTTTCTAATTATTTACCAGTGTTGTAACGAGTCACTCAATTTGGCAGTCGAGTCAAGTCATTTACTACTTTCAATGCAACTGAGTCGAGTCAGTGACTCGAGTCACTGTAATATTTCTATGAGGAAAATTATGATACAATTGCTCGAGTCATTTCCCTTCTGAAATTAGCGACTCGAGTCATGACTCGTTACAACAACCTTATTTATTAAAGGAATTATTTTTGGTGAGTTTGTACTTTGCAAAAAGGGTATAAAATTCGTGTTATTTTCTTGGAAAGTCACCGTTACTACTAAAGAAATAAAAATATATTTTATGAGAAAGTAGAATTATTACAAAATTCAAGTTGCCTGCTGTGTTCAAAATTGAGTTATAAGAAAGCAAAAATGTTAGTTTTTGCTATATATTGTGTTATGTTCAGTTCAATGAAACCAAAGATACTATTTTCCTTCTATTTTCCAGGTTTTCATTATTACTGTGTAATATAAAATTAACTTTATTTTTGTACAGAACTTCGTTACAGGGTTTTTATGTTGCAATAAGATTCCAAACCTTACACCTCGGTGTACTTTTTGTCTTTCCGTCTGTGTCCGGTGACCCCAGCGGAGGTGATACCCGTGACACCCGATTAGATCAGGGAGTGGTAACTTCCTGATTAGACACCATTTTTCTCCAACCGGAAGAGGTAGAATTTTCGATTGTAGCTGTAACGTCCTTACATTATTCCCTGAAGCCGCCGCTGAGTGTTCGTTTTACAACTTATTATAGGTGTTGTGCTATCCTTTCCAGAAGATACATTCGAGAAACACAAAAGAAACTGAATGCAACTTTATTTCAAAAAAATGTGACATTGAAAGGAAAGTTACGTCCACTGTGAGTTGTTCGAGAGAGTTTTGCTGGCTTGTTTACCGGATAATTCAAAACTCCGGACAGCTATGAGTATGTGGGATTATTAAGTGAAAATTAAACTAGTCCAAACTAGAGACTCATCCACAGACGCCGCTATACTTCTTCCCGGCGCTGACGCGAAGCTGGTTAGTCGGAAGTCCGCTCCAGTTATCTCCTCCAATTCCGTTTAGATATATTTTTCAGCTTTTTAATGTCACTAGGAAGTTAATTACAATAAACACACAAATGTGAGCAAGCTGGCGCGTGCACACGCAAACGGACAATGGATGCTCACAAGGGGATATATGTATACAATGTGCTAGCTGCGCGGACCGGTCTGTATTACTACTGCCTGCCCAAAAACGCCACCTAAACTTGCTGTCCATAAGACTATATAAGATGCTCGTGGCTTTCTTTCTGAAACAGTCCCAGTTATAAGCACTTCCGCGGTGAGGAACGATTCTATTTACAGTGAGTCGCGAAAAATCTAGTGAGTGAGCTTGAAGCTACGACCTAACAAATATGAAATAGCGCCACTACACTTAGTTTTTACTAAAACTAGATGTAAACTATATGGCAGTATAGATACATTGTTCGACTTATCAAATGATGTGTGTGAAGTGTTAAGAAAATCTTTTTACAAGTAATATGCAAAGGCCTCCAGTGTCATGCAAAATAATATTTGCATAAACAAATTCAGTAAACAGCTCGAGCTTACTGCAGTAAATAAAAGCAATTTTAATAACTTACCCATTTTCTTCGTTAGTTGTCGCTGTAACTACTTTTATTCGAAGAATTCTAAATGGTTGAACTTTTGCACAGACACAGATTTGTCCTGTAATGCTACAAGGCTAGATGATTGTTAGTGTAAAAATCCATGGTAGCCAAGTCTAACACGTCCAAGTCAAGTCCCACGTCATTTTTCTTCAAGTTATGCACAGTCAAGTCACAAGTCATTGTCGTTCAAGTCAAGATGCAGTAAGGTCAATATGCTTACCCAGACAGACTCGGTGTATGATGCAGAAGCTACGTGACTGTCTTTCTTTTAAACTGTAACTCATTAATGTTTAATATCGCTCGTCTTTTACGTGTGACTGAGCTGGCCTTGATGAACCCGCAGGAGGTGGACCACAGAGTATTCGTCCACCGACTTGCAAACTACATTTGGTGCGTTACGCCGTGTCCTCTGGTTATTTGTAAGTGTTTTCTTATGGGGCAATTATCTTCTTACTAATCCTTACAAGTAGAGTCTGGGCTCTTACATGGTTGTTCGCGAGATAACTCAGTGCGGCTAGCAAGTTACTTTATTGTCTGCCAGCGATTTAAATTAAAAGAGGAAAATGGCTGTTCAAGGAAACTAATATTCATATTTTTCGCAATACATGACTCTCGCATTGTACAATGAACAAAATAAAAGTTTTCTATAAGATCTTTTAAATGATTTTTTTTCGGTGAGCTTTGCACAAACCCATTTTAACTAAAAGCATCATTATTACTTTCCGTGGGAGGACAGTTTGAGTGCTGCGTCTAGTTCAAAGCCGCAAGCCATGCTACCACCAGGGATCTGGAAGACGTCTTCCAGCTCTCTGCCACCACCATGCAAAACTCTTCACTATAAGTCAACTACATCATCAGATCGACCAGTCCGTAGCTGGCCTATAGGCAGGCCAGATCAAGGAGGCGGAGGATAGGCAGGGGCGCTAAGTGACTCAATCCTAAGAACTTTCAAAAGCTCTACAGAACAAATCTGTTGACCTAATATTCTCTTTCAGTTTCTCTTTTTGCCTTTATTGATTGACACAAATGACAGTGTTTTTGGGCAGCTGTGAGGTATAATATTCTCAAGTCACTACTGCGAATTTTAAAAGGCAGTAAACAAGGTATTCAGTTGACCATTCTTTCCTGTCACTTTGTTTGAATCGACTTAACTTTTAGTTACGCGGGTTAAGGTTTGAAATGGCAAAAAAAAAAAGAACCCGTGACACATCACTGCATTAGAAAATAGAATGTCGCAGTAAAACATTTTGACACAGCGACTCATCTCTAGGCGATGGTATTTTCAAACAGTTAAAGAGAGTTGCTGCCTTAGTTTATTGACACGACAGACCATATATTTAATATTACAAATAACATTATAATACTGATGGATGGAGCAAAGTTTCCTTAGGTAAAAAACATGAATATATTTTTTTTCATACAAAACTAGGTTTTAAACGTGTCAATTACGAGAAAATTTTTCCAGAAAATAACACCGCCCAGAAAGGTATACCAGCCGACTAAATTCAATCGGGACCACTTTATAAAGACAGAAATTATGCGACGTGCCTCACGTAACAGATCTTCATGCGACATCCGGCCCATCTTTTGGTCCATTGAACAAAACTAGTTGGAAGGGATTAGCAATTCAAATTTGCCTCTAATAGGCCTAAACATTACTTTGTACAGCGGTAAAGCTTTACAATGTAAATAATTTTACAAGCTATTACTTTTGCTCCCATTCGATCCAGATAACAGAAAGTGTTTAAAAATGCAAGAAAAAAGAAACCTTGTACTAATGGGTGATATTGGGTACAAGAAAATCGTTTACCACTTACGCCAGGTCATACCAAAGACTTTAAAAATGGAACCTACTGCCTTTGTGTTTGGTGCTCAGCATAAGCAATGGAGTAGGAAAAACAAACCAGAGTGAGCCACAACTGAAAAAAGGCCGTAGTCGTCTCGACTTGAACCAATTGGTTGGAAACTAGGACGTTAAACCTCATGTAACTAACTAACCACTTACCTTTTATTATAAATCTATTTTCAACGTAACACAAGCAGTGATAAATATATCTGGTCAAGCGAAGGGGACAGTTGAGAGAATAATAATGATCTGTAAATTTCTTCAAAGAAAAAAAAATGATTTTATTATTGGATAGACAACATCAATTCAGCAAACTTTAATTTTCCTCTGAGTAAAATTAGTTTCAGTGACGGTTCTACCGACTTATTTTAAACATATAGCACGATAACTCCCAACCCCGAAAAATCCCTTTCAACTACAGGGAGAACTTTCTGTAATGGACTTTTGCCCAGTTTTTTTTTAGTGGAAGTAACCAAACTTCAAGATTGCGAAGCTTTTTTTTGTCGATTACATGACAGTTGTTTCTACAGGCTCCTCAAATACACTACGTCACTCTCCAAATCACCTTTTACTATCTTTGGTACTTAGGTCGATAAGATATAGATCGGTATTCCTCTATACAGGCATTTCCTTGTCAAAATAACTTACTCCATTTTTTTTTTTTTTTTTATTTTATGAAATTCGAAATAGTGAACATTTAAAATATCGTTAAGGTAAACCCTTTGTTATTCCTGGTAACGGACCAAAGAACCAGGTACGCCAAAGAAAACACTTCTGTGTTTGAATTTATTGAGACTATTCATAATAGCATCGGAGAATGTGAATTATTTTCCAGGCTAATTATATACTAGTTCTTTTGAAGTACAAATCGTCACATTACAGTGTGTAGATGATCGAATATCCATGCAATCAGAGAGTATATTCAGGACTGGAATCTGAATGGCAGGATTTGAAGTCTCCAAATTTTTAATCTTGATCAGCTGTGGATTTATGCTTATAATAAAACCTAGTAAGTTACCTTTTTCGTAAAAGTAACTTTTCAAGCCAGCCTTAATAAATGTTTATTTTCTGGTTTTGGTTCTAATTTGTGCAAATTAACGAGTTTGATCGTTCGACCTGCATAATACATATGTCGTTGTGACTTAACATATGACGCTAAGGGGAAATTTTTTGTAGAGGTTAAGATAGAATAAAGAGAAGATGTGGAGGGTGGATGATGGGGGACATTTAAACTTCCATCCTACTGACACAGCATTTTTTACATGTACTGTGAAGGAAACGCTGTTTTAATAATTGTGAATACGAATGAAAAATGGATTCCGTTGGCCAACTTAAGAATATCATGCCGTTCAAAGACTCAATACCAGGCTCATGACCAAACACGGTGTTGAAGATTCGAGATAACTTGAAGTAAGGTGATTTTCTCAACGGCATATAATATCAATATTTATTAAGGAAAAGGAACTTATGGTCTAAAAATATCGGGGTATTGTCCCTGAATGTCACCTACAAGCTACTTGCTAGGTGGGAAACTTTACTTACCATTGGATTCCTTTCTTTTATTTTTCAGGTAAAGTCAGCTTGGCAAAGATACACGGTAAATGCTCTACTGAACCATGTCACCACTCAAGTAAGATCTTCAATTTCATCCCGTATAAATTAACTAAAAAATGATAACACACCTAATTATAACAAGGAATATTACTTACTAACTACAAACATGGAGAAAAAAAATGGTTAGATGTACTTTATCTTAACCGTTAGAGTGACAAATCGTAATTGTGTTTCTCACAGGGTAAATTGTTAGCAAACCCAAGAATTACTTCAAATAACCATATCAGAAAAGCAATGACAGGACGTTTGGCCCATTACTGATTAGGAGTGATGGCCACACGTCAAGCTGGGTAATCCCATAGCTAAGTGGGAGGGGCGTTTTTGCCAACAAATAAAAAATTGTCGTTGTCTTACTCCATTTTAGTGTATCTGTCCTCCATAAAAATGTTCGCCCCGAGGAAGCTATCATGCCCCCACCGTTACCTTTTCTGGCTTTGGGCAAATTTTTTCCTGAAAAAATCTCACCAAAAATAACAAAACAAACATCATTTATTGAGCAAGATGGGATGACACCCTTTTGCATGAACTTTAACAAAAAAAACATCAAAAACGTTGACAACTTGGCGGAACCTTCACTTTTGAAGAAGTGTTGCTGTAAATCACATTTTCTCTTTCCCTTTATTTGCAGTTCCGTCGTGTTCCAACACAACTACTTTTCGTCCTTATGTATACGAACAAACTACAAGTCTTGGTAAGTAATATAATTTTTAACTGTGGATCGTAAACACAAATACAATCTTTTGTAAATGTAAAGAAGTTAAGAAAAGATTAGACTTCTAACAAGCTTGGTTTAGTTTTCTTTAATATTCGATAGATCAAATAGTAGAGAAGAGACTAAAATTAGGTAATCGGTACGAGTTATCCGTTTAGAATATTCTGATAATGCTTTCTGCGATATAACAATGTCGATATTATCAGCAAAATAATCAAACTTTATATTATGCATAGGGTTGAGAAGAATGAAAAATTTTGCTTTTAGCAGTAACTTTTTGACAAAAGATTTAAACACATCGGGGCGCAATATCGGGTCAGCGGTACTTGCCCTCATCGTGAAAGACGTCCTTCTGTTAGGAAATATTTTCCAGCTTCGTCGGGAAGCCTTAGTGGGTGTGTTAAACTATGTGACTTCCGCCAGCTTGTCGTCTGTACCTTTTTTTCAAGAAGGGCAGATTCTTAGCAACCCCCGATTTTCGGGTTGTTTCGAGAACCTTGGTGTTTCGTTAGCTCAGTTTCCTTGATTGTTCCGTTAGGTATAGTTAAATAGAACCATCATTTCCCCTAACAAGTAAATGTAAAATAACTCTTTAGAGGTTTCTGTAAAGCACGTGAAATTATCATAACTCCCATAAAGTTGTTCTCTGAGCTTCTATTTGTCGACGTGTGGATACGATATGACTAGTGTCTGATCAAAAGGCAACCGTTCCTGTACAGTTGATATGTTTTTTGTAATAATGAGTATTGATTCTTCTATGTGTAAAACGCTGTGCCCTATTAGAGTATTAAACAATTCCTCATGACAATTTGCTGCAAAAACACTAAATCAGTTTTTTTACTGGATACTTCAAGTATGAACGTATTGCAAAAAATATGTTGTGTCATAGTAGTGTATGATACAAAGGCTTCTATCGATGGGGAGGCTATTGCCCCTAATAACAAATTCTTGGTGCTACTACTAACCGAACATTGGTGTTGCAGAAATTGATAGAACAAAAAATACCAAATGTTATACACAACATTAGGATTTATTACTAAAATTTGTTAGAGGGGCTACATTTTAACCAGGAAAAGCTCGCGGAGAGTTTTTCCGTGCGTCTAGTGTTAAAATGAAACACAGACACCTTGGGACCGAAGAGCTCCACACGAGAACATTGTGTGCCGTCTTATTGGAAACACTCCGGTAAAATACAAGGGGTAAAACGACGAACGCTCTGAAATAATTTCGAAATTGTTGACACAAGTAGTCACCTGTTACTTTCTTTCAAAAACTCTGGATGCACAATGACAACACGTTATACAAAACCTTTTTGTATAATAATCCAAATCCAAAGCTGTTAATAGGTCAATTTTAAAATTAAGGGGTTCAGTCTACTTGGAAAACTTTGTAAGGGCTTGGGGGGGGGGTTGACATAACCTGGCATAATTTGACATCACAGAAGATCAAAGGCACAAAACTTAAACGCTGCATTAATTAAGACATTCTTTTTTGCCATCTAATGCTTTGCAAATCCATGCATCACATTATAAGGTAAATGGGTAGAGAGATAATCATTAGGCTTTTTCACTTTTTATTAGTGTTATACCAAAAGAAAAGTCTTGAAACATTACATGCCAGAGCCAACGGACCTATTACCTTCCCCCTGTGGTTTGGCCTGCCTACGTGACCGGCTTAATTTACTGAGCAGGTAGCCTGTGGTTTGATAAATTGCATCATGCTAGGAGCTGCGTTGTGCTTGAAAAATATTGCATTAAAGCTGCCTTACTTAGAGGAATAAGGAGATCTCACAGCAAGATGGGTGCGTGCAAACACCTCCAAAAAGTAAACTCTTTAAATCATTTCATAAAATGTGTTCCTACATTTAATTGCATAAGTTGTTATAAGACTATGCATGAAAATATCTCGAATATATGTTAGTGTATTTCGTTTTCAACCCGAACATCACTTCCATGTTAATTCGCTTGGCGGGTCTTATAAGATCGTCTCGCTGACCGGATTAAATCGTCTCGCTGGCCGGATGTGGCCACGGGCTCTGTGTTAAGAATACAAGCTACAAGTTTTGCATGAGAATTTTCCTTTGACTATAGGCAAGTACCGCCGTATAATAGTGCAACGACTTTGAGTACAAACTCTATCGTATAGGAGTGTAGTTAACAAACTGATGAAGTAATAAAACATCATACATTGTTGGGGATTAAGTTTACTCATTAACGTTTAGTGTCTTTCGTTAGGGAATTTACCGTTATATTAAGGCAGATAATGGCCAGTTTTATCAGAAATCACAAAAGTGTTTCTGTCTTATATAAGCGTTGTTGAAAGCTCGAGCATAAATTTATTTCCAAACTTCTGTCCTGCAGGTTTGGAGAACAAAAGGGGCAATAGATTTCAAGTAAACGTCGATTTTGACAAATTGAACCATTAAGCTGCAATGATATTACTCCTTTCTAGTAGTTCCGTGTTTGTCCTGTCAATTATTTTCTAAATTGGGAGGTAAAAGATATCAAAATACAGTGAAAATCGATAATTTGACAGATGGAATTAGAAAATGGCTGGTAACTCGCAAAGACGGTCGATTACTTTTACCTGTTAGGTTCAGCATTTGTGTTTGTGTTAATAAAAATGAATACCGGACTCCTTAATAACGATCGCCATGCAGTTAAGAAAGTACTTTCAGGAGCTGAATACATTATCTTCCTATTGTAAATTGCAATTAAACGAAATACGTAGAAGTAGTGGTTCAGTCAGGCATTGGTGGTTAAATAGGCTGAGAAATAGCTTGAGTCATCCCTAGTCAAATCGTCACTCGCAGACCAAACAAAAAAAAAAATGAAACGTAAGAAAAAACGTTTCCATCTGTTTAAGACCTGTGTTCGCAAATGTTTATTTCTTCCTTATATTTCAATAACATGCTTTACTGGAAACGAAACTATATAAATAGTGTGAAAGGAGGTGAACAATCTGTTAAAGGAAAAGACATAAAGAGAAATAAAATGGGCAGTCCCAAATCGCTACTCCACAACTTTTACCCTTCATTTGTATGAATGGGCTTAATGTGCCAAGATGTGTATGATGGCGGCTCTACGTGTCTGATGTAGAATTAGTGGGTTACATTGGAACCATGAGTAGAAATGAAGGAAGGATAGAACATAATTAGAAAATAATACTTAAGTTCCTCGTTTAATGGGTTTGTTGTAAGAAGTTAGCCAATTTTGTAGTAACTTGGTTTACTCGATATGTCATTCACGTCAATCCTCCGACGTTTTATCTGGCATTTTCACATGCATGGTGTAATTTCTGTCAGCGCTGGTACTCAAATAAACGCAAACACCATAAAATAATGAACAAAGAATGAATTTTGTTCTAATATTGTATTCTACATCTCGCAGAAACCCACCAAAATTTAGTGTGTGAGGGTTCAACGATGACCTTAACTTGCAACTCGGATAACGTTATAACAATCACTGAAGCTGTTTATGGCCGCCAAGTCCCTGGATCAATCGCATGTGATCACTCTAGCATAAAGGTAACTACCGAAATACATCACTTGGTTGTCATTTGCATCTTTTGGAAGACATGCTAGAGTTATCATGCGTGTAAGTAAGTGATGTGAATGTTATATTATAACATCAAATTGGTCACACAATTCGTAATATATAATTAAATTCTGTCATCTCATCGACTAACTCATCACAGCTAAGATAAATTTGAAAAAGGGCAATACCACGGTTACACAGAATGCCTTCGTGAAACCAATTTTCCGCAATTGAAACCGATACTAAAGCTAGGAAGTACATACCGTAGGAGAGAAAAGGGACGGTGTTCAGGAGGAGTGCAGGTGTTTAACATAGGAGTAGGAGCCCAAGTTGAGTTGGGGGGAAGGGGGGGGGGGTGGGAGGGGCTGTAACGACTTGCCCGAAAAATATAACCCAAATTTCCCTCCCTCTTTACTCGAGTCCAACATGTTAATGTATAGCATATATCACAAAGGCATGTATCTGTTTATCACACCACTTGCCAATTACATACCATCATATGCCGTGATATAACCCTTCCACATTGATCATAATTTTTTTGTGTTTCTCTCATGGGGGTGGGGAGCATGCCTCCTGTTGTGTGATCGCCGGCCTGCGGAGCGTGTAAGGGGAGGGTGTAATGGGAGGGGGAGGGGTGTTCCCCTTCCCTTGAAAATGTTTGAAAAATAAGGTGTCCTTACATGCAATCTGGTGACACATATGCTAACTTTGAAGTTAAAGTTGTGTTAAAAAAATTACGTATTTTAGGTACTAAAAAGAAAAACTCGGCCTCAATGAGGGAGGCACGGCCTAATGGTCCCCTAAATACACCACTGATATATGGCACGCACTTTGCACAATTCATGTTGGTGTACCCAAATGATTTCATGGTGTCAATTTACACGGCCTTAAAAGTTACATCGTAGAGTTTAGCCGTGTTTCTTGTATAAATGTTTTCCGTGGTGTCAATATTTATTCGATCTTGCTTTAAATTTGGCCGCACATAAGCGGATATTGAGTGACCAAATATTTTGCAATGTCAACGTGAATATAGGGTGTAAAATTATTTGGCCGTTCAACGCGATTTCGAATGCCAAAATATTTGGCCATATTAACAAGAATACAGATCGCCAAAATATTTGGTCTGGCTTACTATTGGACAGCGCCAACACAAATATGTCGTTACAAAATATTTGGCCGTACAATTACAATTACCAAGGAAGTTTCTTTACCTATTGGTTACCTTTAGCTACACCATTGCATTATTTTTCTTTCAGTAGGTGCCCGAAAAATTCTCAGCATATCGCCCGAATTTTCACAAAAATATTTGGTTGGGGATGCAGCCCAGCCCACCCAGGCTATGGTGTTTAATTTAAGTTGTTTCAAAAGTATTGCTAATGAGCACATACAAATTAACATCTTAATACCGCCAAACCTTTAGACACATCCATTTCAAATGATCCATACAAATGCAAGGCCAAAGATTTTTGTTGCTTTGTTGGACATGGGGGAGGGCATGGGGTCAGAGACCGAGTGGGGTAACTGGTATGTAACTGGTATGTAATTGTATATATATATATAATTAATATATATATATATATATATAATATATATATATTATATATATAT